>JALMGJ010000001.1:123420366-123692866 GCA_023362775.1 Charina bottae
GCTTTTTTCCTTTATCAAGCAGGCAGTTTATTTATTTATTTAGATTTTTTTATCCCACCTTTTTATTTTTATAAAAAACTCAAGGTGGGGAACATACCTAATACTCCTTCCTCCTCCTATTTTCCCCACAACAACAACCCTGTGAGGTGAGTTGGGCTGAGAGAGAGTGACTGGCCCAAAGTCACCCATCCGGCTTTCATGCCTAAGGCGGGACTAGAACTCTCAGTCTCCTGGTTTGCCATTGGATCCTTCCTAGGGCTGAGAGAGAGTGACTGGCCCAAGGTCACCCAGCCGGCTTTCATGCCTAAGGCAGGATTAGAACTCTCACTCTCCTTGTTTCTAGCCCGTTGCCTTAACCACTAGACCGAACTGGCTAAATATATCTTGTTATATCTTTAGCAAAATGCAAAACAGTCACTGGGGTAGGAGGAGAATGAGTAAAAGAAAGAATGGTAGAAGAAAAATATGAGAAAAGTGGGTGGGAAGAAAGATGGGTATGTTATGAGTCTCCTGTAGATTTTTATGGGCAGAGCTTCTGCTTGAAACATTACCTGGACCTGATGAAAGACTATTAAAATAACTTAGTGCAGTGTTTTATTTATTTATTTGTTTGTTTATCATATTTATATGGCCACCCATATCACAGAAAAGTGACTGAAGGCGGTGCACAATAAAAACAATAAAATCAAAATATTAAAATAAGTACAATTAAAAACATCAACAATATTATTAATAGCAAGTCAGTAGAGAAGATTGAGGTTGAGAGGTTCCAAGAAAACTGAGTGACAGTCAGAAGAAATAACTTTCCTGGCTCTTTTTTTTCATTCAGCAGGAGAATGAGCCAAGATTTCTTTTAAAAGGCCTTTAATGGAAATGTTCTGTCCCTTTGCACTCTGTTACATTTTCTTACATTTTATTCTTGCTACTGTAGGTTTAAAAAGAAACACCTCACCTCAGTTTATATATATTTTTTATTTATTTATTTATTTTCTATCCCGCCTTTATTATTTTTATAAATAACTCAAAGCGGCCAACATAGCTAATACTCCTTCCTCCTCCTATTTTCCCCACAACAGCAACCCTGTGAGGTGAGTTGGGCTGAGAGAGAGTGACTGGCCCAGGGTCACCCAGCCGGCTTTCATGTCTAAGGCGGGACTAGAACTCTCAGTCTCCTGGTTTCCCATTGGCTCCTTCCTAGGGCTGAGAGAGAGGGACTGGTCCAAGGTCACCCAGCCGGCTTTCATGCCTAAGGCGGGACTAGAACTCACAGACTCCTGGTTTGCTATTGGCTCCTTCCTAGGGCTGAGAGAGAGGGACTGGCCCAAGGTCACCCAGCTGGCTTTGTGCCTAAGGCGGGACTAGAACTCACAGTCTCCTGGTTTCTAGCCCGTTGCCTTAACCACTACACCAAACTGGCTCTCTTGTTTATCCCACCTTTTTATTTTTATAAACAACTCAAGGTGTTTCTCTTATCAACAACTCAAACAGTTTCTCTTGTTTTACACATGGCCATCTTGGGTTTTAGAAAAGGACCAGACTGCCTCCATAGTTTCTTCCTTCTTATTCTTCTACCCTTGAATTTCCCTCCCTGCTTTTCTATTATTATTCTAATGCAACCTCAACTTTACTGGATCTTTTCCCCACCACTGAAGAAGTTAAATCTCTCAGATAGAGCTCAACTAAGATTCACAGTTTGCCTGAACACTCCCAGCCATCACGTCCATCCACCAATCACACCCCTCCAAACATCCAAGCCCCTCACAACAATACCGAGATTCCCCACCACCACCACCACCACCACACCTGCCCTCAGGCATTCAGCAGCCCATGAGGGGCCTGGGTCCTCTGGCAGCTCCCTTAAGCACCCACGTCATGCCACAGCCCTCCCTGCTTAACTACAGTCAAACAAAGATGAAAAAATTGGCCATTTAGTAAATGTTCCAGTCCTTGAGTCTAGAGGGGAAAACAAACAGGTAAGTGTCCAGCCCCAGCACAGAGGGCAGCTTCCTGATGCTAACAGGATCTCAAGATGGACAAAACCATCTGGGGCGCGTTAGACTGCCGACCACAAGGTTGGCAGTTCGAAACCGCGTGGCGAGGTGAGCTCTTGCCATTCACCCCGGCTTCTGTCCACCCAACAGGTCGAAAGCTGAAAGCGAGTAGATAAATTGGGTACCACTTACATGGGTCAATTTGCTGGCGTCCATCGGAGGGTCGTCCTCGAACCAAGAAGACCTTGAGAATCCCGATAATGGCGGCGGAGGATGAGGAATCCGGAAACAACAACTTCCTGGACGTCAGCAGCCGGTTCGGAGCGAGGCATTCTGGGGCATGTAGTCCAATGCCTGCAGCTGAAGAGCCGGTTCCCTCTCCTCCTACCGATTGCGCGGTAAAAACTGTAATAATATATATGATTGTATAATATATATGTATTTACATGATTGTAAGCCGCCTAGAGCCCTCCATTAGGGAGGGGATAGGCGGGGTATAAATAATATAAATAAATAAATAAAAACAGGTTCATAGGTGTCTCCTCCCAGCCCAACACTGCTCCCACTGTTGGGATTATCAGGCGTCAACTCAGCATTGTCTCATAAGCATAATAGGGGGTCTTTCTAGTAAACGAATTTCTATTGTGCTTGTGGGATGTCACATGGGCCACCTGATTTCCTCTTCCTCCTCCTCCTTGGTTTGGGGGATTCTCATTCTCCATTACGCTTTGGGCACACCTGCAAGCAGGAGGGCTGCACCATGCAGCTCTCGTCCATTTCATCTTGCTTGCATGCAGATCTACTATGAATCTACTAGTATCCAGATCTACTGAATAAATGTAAGCTATCTCTATTTTTCTTCATCTAACTAATGTGTGAAGACTGAATTTATTTCTGAATGCAATTAAGCTTAAAGTACAAGTTCCCTGCTGGTTCATGCTTCTACTCTGCAAGATTGTTGTTAGCTGCTTGGAGTTCTTTTATTAACCTTAAAGACTCCATCACCCACAACATCAGAACACCTTTTTGTTGTTGTTGCGGCTTATAAATTTCTGTTCAAGCACCTCCTCCTCTTCTTCCTCCTCATTATATTATTTTTATTATTGTTATTATTGAAATTGTAAACTGGTCAGAGTCATTGGGAGTCAGGCAGCCTCTAAATTGTATAAATAAATAAGTAAACTGCTATTGTTTCTATAATTTCCTCTTCTTTGTTTGTGTGGTCCCATTGTCTCTATGGCCTGCCTATACAAGAAATATATATTTATAATTTATATCAAAATGCTGTAACAGGAATGAAGATGTAGCAAGGTAAAGAGAGAGATACCTGTGTTATACTTCCCGCAATCCCAGAATTTAAAATAAACTATCATTGCCTTTCATCCTGTCTGTAAGTGGTGCTAATTTTCTTAATACACCTAAAAGAACTTTGTAAGTAAATTACAAGGTCTGAGATTTTTCCTTCTTCCCTCCTTGTTTTTGTTTTATGTCATGTCTTCTGACTGCACTCAGGAAGACGACTCTCTGATTACTGATCTTCATAAGCCACCCCCAGCTTCTTTTCCAGATGAAAAATAGGGCAAATGCTTTCCATAAATAAGCAATAGTAGGCTGCGGTCTGAAGAAGACTGAGCTATTTTTCTTTAATCGTGGTTTGAACAAGCCATAGTGGCTGAGTACACACATACTAAACCAAAACAAACCACAATGGCTAAGAGCAATATGGGAATGCAATCAATGAGATCTGGCTTTTCTATAAATCAGTTATTTTACTTAAAGTTATTTGCCATTGTTTTCTTCTGGGTAGCTTTTTCAACTTCCCAATGTAAACTATAGTTTTGGACTTCCCAGATTGTCCCCTATTTGAGTACTAACCAGGGATGATCATGCTTAGTTTTCTAGATCAACCAAGGTTGGTTGGATGCTACCACTGATACCTGGCAGGCCCTCTAAAGATCTGATGTGGGAAAAGGAGCTTTCTTGGCTATTGATTGGAATTTTCAATGTGCTCATCTGTAAATAAAAATAATTACAAAATTTCACTAATATGTCAGTGGATTCCTTCCAAAAGAAATCTTGATAAAAGCTGCACCCTCGAACTTCTCACTGCATGTAAAAATGAGATAATGTAACAGATTTATACTGTGGATTCCATGTTGTAAGATAGGTTTTAAAATGGTATTTCAGGAAGAGCAAAAGAGATTTCCTTGCAGTGGTTCTGATAGTCTACTGTTTGATCCCAGGGCGGAGCAGTGATTCAGAATCATTCTTAATGTGAAACTGAGGAAAATATTTCTGACCTAATATCCAAAAGATCAGTCATAGTTTTGCCTAAGTAGAGTCAGCTGCTACTCACATTCTTCTTGTTCTTGCACAAACCACAAGAATCTCAGAGAAGAAAAACTACTCTGTTATTTAATCAATCGAAATCAATAGAACATTTTCCAACAAAATGGATACCCATGCAACTTTATCAAAAAGTCCCACTACAGCACAACCAACTCAAGCTATGAAAAGGATAACACTGCCATAATCAAAAACATCTCAGAAACAACCAATGATTACAACCACACAGCATCACCGTAGCACACAAACCAACTTAAGCCCTCCAAAACATCTTAAGTAAACCAAAAGACCCAGGAGCCCACAAAGAAAAAACAGGAGTCATCTACAACATACAATGTAAGGACTGTAACAGGCACTACGTAGGACAGACAGGCAGAAGACTAGCAGAGCGCATCCATGAACATCAACTAGCAGTCAGAAGACACAATGAAAATTCCTTAATCTCACAATACATGGACAGACTCAACCATACTTTCAACTGGGAAACTGTGAGCATCCTAGACCAAGCTAAATCCAAAAATGTTAGGGAATTCCTGGAAGCCTGGAATTCAGGTAAATCAGTCATCAATAGACACATAGAGATAAACCACATTTACACACCATTCAAGAGACAATAAAAAAGCTAAGAAGGAAACAAAAAGATCAGAACACATCCAACCCTCCAGCAATCAACACCCAGATAAGCAGGGATTAACACTAGGCAAACAATCAAGCAGACAACTACACCCTAATCAAGGAACTACCAAGGAGAAAACCGCATCCACACCAACACTGGCAGGGCAAGCTACTGTATATAAACAGGGAGCAAACCCCACACTCACTAGCAGTGATGATGTTATCTAATCAGGTAATGAAAGGTCTGCAAGCAAACAACCAAGCTCAGAGATTCCACAGGACTCCACAGTTCAACCCTGAGCTACATATATTCTCTTCTATTGGAAGATAGTTTTAATATAACCAGTGGAGACTTTTGCTGATTTATTTGGTCACTGATTTCCCAGAAGTAGCAGCTTCATTGTCTCCAATTCATTAATTTTGTTGACTGGAACAAACTTTAAATTCATTGCTTCTGAATCACAAGTGCCTTAGAAAAGTAATGATGAAAATAAATACTTTAAAAGAATCCTCCTCATTCACTGATATTCATTTACAGTTGTCTTTAGAGCCCCCTAGTGACGACTAGGTAATATTTAAAAGGAGAAATGAGAAAGGGTTTGGATCAGTGTTTCTCAATCTCAGAACCTTTAAAATGTGTGGACTTCAACTCCCAGAATTCCCCAGCCAGCATAAAGGCTCTGAGATTGAGAAACACTGGTCTGGATGTTCCTCTCTGGGGAAAGGAACAATTGTTTTGGAGTGATGAGAATCATGATTCAAAATACCAGGTTACAAAATATATTCCTACAAAGTCTCTTCCACCAACGTTATTCTCACAGAAAGCCTGTGAGCTGGATTATGGCAAAAAAAAAAAAAACAACCAAGACAAAGTTCAAACATAACACAAATCATATTGTGGTTTGTTTGGCTTTGGCTTAGCATGTTGCATGAACACAGCCCCTTTGGTTTGGAAACCATGCTTTATATCTTAATGTTATATATGAACCTAATTGACTGTGGCCATTGAACAAACCACATTTAAGCAAACTGTGGCTTAGCCAAAGAGTGCAATGCACTTGACTGATATATTGCTAGGCTGACCATACATCCCGTTTTGAACGGGACAGTCCCATTTTTTAAGCATTTTTCAAGCGTCCCGTCGTTTTCATAACAATCTCAAATTTGTCCCATTTTTTAAACCTGGTGGGAATGGCGCACCGAGGAGGATCCGAGCCGGAGCTGCTGATTGGAGGCAACCCGGAAGAGGAAGCCCTCCCGCCTATCAGCACGCAGCAAAGGAAGGCCGGGGGGCGGGGTTTGCAGGCAGGAGCCAATTGCGCAGACCGGGGGGGGCAGGGTTTGCAGGCAGGAGCCAATCGTGTGGACCGGGGGCGGGGTTTGCAGGCGGGAGCCAATCGTGCGGACTGGGGGCGGGGTTTGCAGGAGGGAGCCAATCGCACGGACCAGGGGGCGGGGACCCCTGTCTTTTTCATGAATACGGAATATTACATAAGACCCCGTCCCATTTTTGTCTGGAGGAAATATGGTCAGCCTATATATTGCACTTTAATATAAGTGAAATCATACCCGTTATCATCTAAAGATGGGATGTGGCACCATAAACTAGTTGAAGTAATAGACATTAGCATGTCTACAAACCCACCCCGTATGTAAGGGCTATTCGTCCATAACCTAAAATTACCCAAATGCACTACTGAGTGATAGAGCCAAAGTCACCTACTAGGCATCATAGCTAAACAAAATTTGAAGCAGAGCTGGGCACAAATAGACTTTAAAAATTATCCTGCCAATTTACGAACAGAGAAATTGGGTGGACACTGTTCCCAGAATTGCTGAAGAAATAGAAATTCTTCAACAATTTCTTATGGACAGAAGTTCCCCCTAGCGGTAACATTAGTCCTGTACTGTTACTATAAAAAATAAACAGAAATAAAACCCCAGTTTGAGAAGTTTCTTTTTGGGATTTAATGAATTATGGAAGGCACCTGGGAAGATACTTGTACAATGAAAGACACATGCCTTGACCACCTTGTAACTGAGTAAGTAGAAGAACACCACATGCTACCCATGAGTATCCAAAATCCTCCTTAGAAGGAATGTCTAAAACAAACTTTTTCAACTAAGAAAACGACAGCTGGTTAAAAAAAGGCAGGACTATTTTTCTGCATGGCACTATCTTCAGCACAAGTCTCCCCATCCCCAGCTAAAACAGAGCTTCATTTAAAAGGAAGCAATGCTCGGCCTTCAGTGAAGATTTATGGCAGACTAGAAGTCCCCGAAGGAGCCGGGATGGCATTGTGGTGGTGATCCACAACCAGATGGTGAATTCTGGCTGGCACAGTCTTTCCAGATAAAGAATAGATTGTGAGATCGCCCACTTGCACTCTGGACAGCTGCTCCTCATGGGTAGGCTGCAGGAACTGAGGTTTTTGTGGTCAGCTTGTAGTTGAGTAGCTGGGATTTGAGGGATTTCAACTAAGCTCACAGCTGTAATGCAACCTATATGGACACAAGGTTTGCACAACTTCCTTAAACGCTTTAGGATGTAATTAATTTCAGCTAAAGAGAGATTTACTGAGCCGCAGGATAAGAGAATTCCACTTGGTGAGTCAACATTCTTTCTGGATTAAAAAGGGGAAAAAAGTTTCAAAGATTTAAACACTTTTGGCAAAAAGCTTAACAAGGAGTGGATGTAAGAAATTTTAAAACATAAAGGGGATAGTTATTTTGAAATATTATTTTTGGTGAAAGTGCTTCTGAACAAGTTGGAATTAAAATAGACATACAAACTGGACCTTCATGGGAACATTTTTTGTTTACTATTAAAGAGTGCAGACAATTGGTGCATTTTACAAAACAAAAGATAAAGTTAATATGAGCCACACTCTGATGCTGACTGTAACTATGGAGTGCCAATTGAGACGAAAGTATTAAGGGCACAGGAAGACGGCACAGGAAAAAAAAAAAGCGGGGGGGAAGCTTGCCTCTTACTCTTTCCCTTGCAATTGAGACACTTTCACTTTTGGATTACAATATTACAATGGCAACCACCAGAAAAGTGGCAAAAACAGCAGCGAAGAGGAGAGAATCACTAGAGCAATCTGCAGAGAGAGGAATTACACCAGATTTGCTTCAGAAAATGTTTGAGGAATTGGGCAATAAGTTACCTGGATCACTTGATACTAAGTTGACAGCTTTTGGAAAAAAAAAGCTTGTGTATTTCAGGGTAAAATATGCGCGCTATGCGTCTTTAGTTTACAAAAGTCTAGGGTTCTGTTAATTATATGAATGGGATTAGGAAGGGTCATGACCTTGTGAGTCCTGCATCATGTGGGGAGGAGGGGTTAGGCACGTCATATCTGGTTAGGGTCATGACCTGATGACATCACTGATTAAATGATAACCCGCCATTGAAAAAAGTATACACTATTAGAATTTATGTATAATGAACAGAAATGCGAAGGAAAATTATATGATATCCAGGAACTGCCCTGATAATTTTGTAGAGGATTTGTAAGACTTTATTAGTTGGTATGGCTTGGTATGGCTTAAAGCTGCCACTAAGAAAGATACATGAATAATTTAAATAAGTCTCACTTGACTGGATATTGTAAACTGCAGTCTTTAACATCAGTATTGACCTTACTTCAGAGTAAACATTCACAAGATTGCATTGTTATTCTCTAGGAGTATCAATGTATTTATTATACTCGTTGTTGTTGTTGTTGTTGTTGTTGTTCAGTCGTTTAGTCGTGTCCGACTCTTCGTGACCTCATGGACCATAGCACGCCAGGCCTTCCTGTCCTCCACTGCCTCCCGGAGATTACTCAAGTTCATGTTCATCACATCAGTGATGCTATCCAACCATCTCATCCTCTGTCGTCCCCTTCTCCTTTTGCCTTCAGTCTTTCCCAGCATCAGGGTCTTTTCCAGTGAGCCCTCTCTTCGCATTAGGTGGCCAAAGTATTTGAGCTTCAGCTTCAGTATCTGTCCTTCCAATGAGCAGCCAGGGTTGATTTCCTTTAGGATTGACTGATTTGACCAGCAGTGGCCCAGGGTAGAGAAAAAAGAATTAAAAGGATTAAAACCAAAAGCCGAGAAAACACACTTAATAAAATAAACAACCAAAATCAACATAACACATGCTTGAGGTGTAACAAATATTTCCATTTTACAAACAGTAAACAGTCAAACAAACAAGGGCTCACTTAATAATAATAACAATATTAATAATAACAGCAGTAAATGTTGCAGGATCCACTTCTGTGCGCTTTACTTCAGTTGTAACTTCTCAACTGCTGACCGGGAGGAACAATAGATACAGTCAAAGTCACTGTAGGGACTCATTCCCTTATATTCCCTCTTTGATACTACTTGACATGCCTCAGACTGGCTGTCATCACTTCCAGTTCCTGCTCCCTGTTCTCAGAATGCCCTCTCCTTCCTTTGGTAATGGAATAGATATTATGCCAAGCTCCATGTGGTCTGCTAAACTACATGGTCTTTCCTTTTTTGATTCAGAATAGGCTTTCAAGTATTTAGGCTTTCAATCTAAATTAATTTCTTAATAAACAATCCTCCTCCTCCCTCCTCCTCCTCCTCCTCCTCCTCCTCCTCTCCAGAAATCCTTCTATGAATTGTTCTCTTATCTTTAGTTTTCTCTGCACACACATTCTCCTGCATAAAGCTATAGCCATAGTGGAGCACACTGAAATCAGCTAGAAAACAATATTCAATAACTATAAAGTGGTTTCTAAAAATCTATGCTATTTTAAAATCTGGTGTTACCTGCACTGTACCTTATGGGTGAAGCAGACTGGAGATTTAAATAGTCCAGATATAAAATCCTGAACCTTTCAGAAAGATTGATAAATGCAAAATCCTGTTGCAGTCCCTGATAATAAGAACATTTGCATTCTTGTATTCTTGGTTTCAGCATCAAGGGTCCTAAGTGAAACACACAATGCACAGTATGTGGCTTGAATCATGTCAACTGGATTTCTATTTTCTTAGTGGAAACGTTTCACTCCTTATCCAAGGAGCTTCTTCAGTCTGAGTAAAGTTAGTAAGGGAATCCTTAAATATGTTTCTAGGCTAGCTGTGTGACCTTGCACCTGGGGCTAGGTCATGGTTATTTTTGAGATGTTTGTTTCTAAGTCCCTTTATCATCTAAAGGAGGATCGTTAAGATTACCCTGCTGCTGTTGAGCTTGTGAAATGGTCTTAATCTTCCTAGGCACAGAAGACAAAGCAGGAAGGAAGATAGGGGAAAGGTTATGCCTGAGGCCCCCACCTCTATTCAAGGAAGGATTTTCCAAGTTGGCATGAATGGATTCCTTGACCCCTCTCTCAAACCACCTATCTTCTCTGTCTAAAATGTGAACATTAATGTCCTCAAATGAGTGTCCTTTTTCCTTTAGATGAAGATAAACTGCTGACTCTGGTCCTGTGGTGTTACATATTGCCTTTTCAAAGGCTAACTATGGCAGTTACGAAAGAACCTGGTCATTCCCTACATGGCTGGTGTGTCTG
The DNA here is from genome assembly GCA_023362775.1 of Charina bottae. Classification (NCBI taxonomy): domain Eukaryota; kingdom Metazoa; phylum Chordata; class Lepidosauria; order Squamata; family Charinaidae; genus Charina; species Charina bottae. The sequence continues at coordinate 123,430,853 of JALMGJ010000001.1, forward strand.
AAAAGATAAAACGGATATTTGGCAAACACCACATACCTGTATATTTCAAACCCACCAACACAATGAGACAGAGGCTTGTACACCCCAAAGATCAAACTCCAAAACACAAGAAAAGCAATGTAGTTTATGCAATCCAGTGCAGTGAGGAGTGCTCTGAACTATACATTGGAGAAACCAAACAACTTTTGTACAGGAGGATGGCCCAACACAGGAGACGTAACACCACAGGACCAGAGTCAGCAGTTTATCTTCATCTAAAGGAAAAAGGACACTCATTTGAGGACATTAATGTTCACATTTTAGACAGAGAAGATAGGTGGTTTGAGAGAGGGGTCAAGGAATCCATTTATGCCAACTTGGAAAATCCTTCCTTGAATAGAGGTGGGGGCCTCAGGCACAATCTATCTCCCATCTATCTCCTGGCTTTGTCTTCTGTGCCTAGGAAGATTAAGACCATTTCACAAGCTCAACAGCAGCATGGTGATCTTAACGATTCTCCTTTAGATGGTAAAAGGACTTAAAAATAACATCTCAATATAACCATGACCCCAGGTGTAAGGTCACACAGCTACCTAGAAACATATTTAGGATTCCCTTACCAACTTTGCTCAGACTGAAGAAGCTCCTTGGATAAGGAGCGAAACGTTTCCACTGAGAAAATAGAAATCCAGTTGACATGATTCAAGCTAAGACTATGAATGTTCATGTAAAAACCTATGCTGTAATTGACAGAATAACTTTTAAGTGCACAGAGTTTTTTAAGCTGACCCTATGTTACCTGATAAGTAAATCCCTCCAATTATGCGGCCACATGACCGTGGAAGCGTCTTCGGACAACGCTGGCTCTTTGGCTAACAAACGGAGATGAGCACCGGCCCCTAGAGTCGGACACGACTGCACAAATGTGCGGGGCGAACCTTTACCTTTACCTTAAGGATGTAGGGCAGATGCCCATGCCCAAGATGGTTTTTGAAGGAGGGAAATCTGGTCACCCAAAGATTTATGGCTTTATGTTTTTTTGGACTCTATCAAAGAAGTGCTTATGCACTCATTTAAGCAATCCCATGGGCCTTCTTTGCAGGCATACCAACCCTCCATAATGCATTCCCTCCTCATAGTCCAGAGTCACCTGTTATTCTTCCTTTGAGCCACTGATGGAATATTTGTTTCTTAACCAGGCCTTTCCTGACTGAAAGTTACATGTGAATGTTATTTTTTTTCTTCCTCATCTTTAAATATTGTTTAACAGCAAATTAATTTAATTAATTAATTAATATTTTAAACTTTGTAGTATTTTCTGTTTTCTTCTAATTATGTACACCATTTGAGATGGTAGTAATATATGAATGTGGTATAAAATGCATTCAACCATTTATAAAGGTCTATTCCTTTTCCTAAAATAATTATTCTCCATTTCAGTCTTTTTAAATATACGTTTCTTGGAAAGATGGGGCTTTTCCACTCTTTCTCCCATCCCCAGCATAGTAGTACGTATTGTTGTGGCCAAAACATGGCTCACCTAAAGCAACTAAATCACTCTGAAGATACAACATAATTTTATTTACATGCATACAGTATATACTAGGCTCCCAGCAAAGTATTGGCAGCGGGTTGGACAGCCATGAGCAAAAGCAGCACCAGGGCTTATATATCTTTGGCCCACTACATTGCAAAAGACAAGACACAGAAAAAGGCAGACACAGTGGAAATTACAGTGTGACGTTGGAATGTTGTAGATAAACCCATCCATGTGACCTTATTATAATTTAGCCCTTCCTACTAGATCAGCATGCTAGCGATCCAATCCCTGAGATATGGTCAGTGAATAGAAACGAACTGGTTTACTGGGCCACTGAGTCTTCTCCCTGTCACCACTCAGGGTCAATTCAACTTGCTGTGAGTGTTTTCTTTGAAGGGCACTTTAAGGAGTTCATACTATATGTATGTGGGGGCATCTCAGAGGTTTGCTAATGAATGCAGCTTACATGTGCATGGAGGGGTACCTTTTACCACCACAGTATCTTCCATTTGGTGTGTGTAATGAAGGATATAGCAGGATTTTTTCTCTCTCCATTTTCTCCAGAATATACAGTAACATATTCAATAAAAGTATTACCAGAAAAGCCTCCTTCCCACCCTGCAATGTTTCTAAGTCCATGAGTAAAGGCCTTGTCCAGGACAATCAGTGAGGCGGTATTACAGTATGTAACAGAGGATTCTTCAGCTCCACCCATATGTTATGGAGCCAGGATGAGATGGTATTGATGTGAGAAGAGGCAGAGTTAGCATGAAACATCATGGGAGAATCTCGACCACAAAAGAATTGCCACCTCATAGCATGAAAGCTTCAGAAAACATATACCATGGCTGTGCCATGTAGATTTGCCTGACAGAATCTGTGCTTTTCCTCCATTCGTGTCTAATGAGGTCCTTTTTTCTGGACCCGTTTTTGCTAAAAGATTATAGCTGCATTCACTTAGATCAATGTTTCTCAACCTTGGCAACTTTAAGATGTGTGGACTTCAACTCCGAGGCTGGCTGGGGAATTCTGGGAGTTGAAGTCCACACATCTTAAAAGTTGCCAAGGCTGACAAACACTGAGTTAGATTCTGCATGAGCTCCAAATATCTTTCTGTTCCAAATCTGGATTATAAAATTCATTTTTTTTGCCTTTATTGATTTAATTCATTGTTATGCTTATACTATTTGTCTGGATAAATTTGTCTGGAAGCTCAAGGTGGCACACATGGGCAAAACCACTCATTTTATGTCATAAGAACCCTGTGAGATACATGGTGCTGAGAAGTAGTGACTGTCCCAAAATCACCCACTGTAGCGAGTTCTGAAAATGAACTGAAAACGAGTTCAGTTTCAGTCAAACCTCTCTCCAGCCCTGGATTTGATTCCCTTGGATTCCGAAGACATGGCCATACTACAGCCCTCCTTTCCTTTCCCAAACCAGTGAGCAGAGGACTCTAGGCTACTCCTCCAAATTAAACTAGAGCTGGATATTCAGAAATAATGTCTTTTAGTCATAATGTCCGTAGAATTGGCTGTTTTTCCTGCTTTGCTAATTGGCCCTCAAATTAAAGGTGTGTGTGTGTGTGTGTGTGAGAGAGAGAGAGAGAGAGAGAGAGAGAGAGAGAGAGAGAGAGAGAGAGAGAGAGAGAGAGAGAGAGTTGAGCTTGATGGAATATGAGCGTGAAATATGACTTCAGCATCTCTACTCCATCCTGTCTCTCCTTCTGTTGTGCAACTTATTAAAAACAATGTTGTTTTCTGGACATCAGGAGAGGTGTCTAGTCTCTTTTGGGATGATCAACCATCTAAAAGTCCATTTACCATTGAAAGTTTAACAAGAAACTTAGTTTTTGCATCCCCCCCCCCGCCCCACCCTGGCATATCTATACTATAAATAACATCATGCATAGACTGTAGCAGAGTGTTTCAATTTAATTAGATGGTGTTCCAATTTATAAAACAGCTCTCTGTTTCTTGCTTTGATGGGTCTGTGAAGCTATTGGTGGCGCCAGAGATCAGCTTCTTCTGCAGTGTATTTGGTCATTGATTAGAACAGATTGAATAATATTAACTTGACCCATCATTTTAATGAATATGAGTGGATTTTATTCCCATCAATTATTTAATAAATCTTATTTCATATTGGACAGTTCTAGGAGCTGGCTGCAACTATATTAATCTTGGCTTTCATAATAGTTATACTTAAATAGGCAGTGTCAGCCACAGTGATACTTCATACGTGTTATAGACACTGAACAAAACAAAGAAGCTTGGTATGACAAAATCCTCCTTCAAAGACAGAAGTCTGTATAAGGTTGGATATCTACAATAAATCTGAAGATAGGTGAAAGTAGTACAACAAAGTTCTTCCTGTTTGTATCCAGGGTCATGAAATATAACTTATCTGAATGGGGATTGCTTTCAGATTGTAGTATTTCTGGACTCAGTATTGCCTCTGGATGGCCAGCTCCTAAGGCTAGGAGTACTTTTGCCCAATTTTGATTATCAGATGCACCCAGGATAATTGCTGGTGTTCTTTTTTTTTTTAAAAAAATGACCATATGACATTGGTCATTAAAATGAACTGGCTTCTAATTATGCCTGAATCTGATTGTGTGCAGCTCTGGTTATATGGAATGAACTTTATTAAGGAAACATACAAGCCCTAACATCGGTGAAGATCTGAATACCCCGGTTTGGTAAACGATTGATTTTTATTATGTTCCCCCCTTCAGTTCAATGTGTATTGCCAGCGCTGTCAGTTTCCTTCTTGGCGCCTCTCTTGTCTCGGCCGTAGGTGATTGGGTTGTCTGACATTGACAGGTGTTAACGATCGCTCTCTGGCTAGCTGCATTCCTTCTCTCTGTCTCCCGTAGCCGGTATCCCAATGTGTATTGTCTGGCGCATGTGTCGGGGTGGAAGGTTCCGATGGGGGACCTTACATGCCGCTCCTCCAAAATACTTTATAATCTAAACTATAAAATATAAACTAATATAAACAGTAATATATACAATTAATGAGAAATGAAGTCAGATTAGCGGGTCCTGGTGTGCTGCACCTGAAACGAGAAAGGGAATGGGAGAGAAACGAGAGAGGAAGAAAAGGAAAAAGAAAAAAATAGAGTAACTGTCTTTGGTGAGCGGTCAGTTTATTTGGGTTTGTCTGGCCATTTCCGATGGAACTGGGTGATCAGCTTCGGAGCCGAGACATGATGGTGGTCTACCCACTCATTGAAGCTGGGGGGTAGATGGTTCCAGCAAACCAGATATTGTAAGTGTCCTCTATATTGTCTGGAGTCTAAAATGCTGTGTATTTCAAAGTGTCTTTCTCCCTTTACTATCAATTTGGGGGGGGGGGGCCCTCCGGTGGCACCGGATGCCATGTGTCTGATTGCTTGTAGGGTTTAAATAAACTGATGTGAAACACTGGGTGTATTCTCCGAAAGTTTTTTGGTAATTCTAATTGCGCTGCTACCGGATTAATAACTTCACAGTTGGGAATGGTCCCACAAATTTTGAACCCAATTTTTTGGAGTGTTGAGTTGTGTGGAGATGTTTTGTGGACAAGTAAACTTTCTCTCCGACCTGTAATTGCCATTCAGGAGTTCGTTTGCGATCGGCATATTTCTTGTAAGAGTCTTTGGCCGTTTGTAAGGTCTGGAGCATGATTGGCCAATTGGCTGTCAATTTGGTGATCCATTCTTCCGCTGGTGCCGAGGCTTTTGTAGGGTTGATTTCGTTCTGGTTGGGTCCGGTGGGTAGTTCAGGAAGTGGGACGAACTCTTGTCCCGTGACAATTTTAAATGGTGAGAACCCTGTTCTTTGATGTACTGCGTTGTTGTAAGCTACTTCTGCGAATGGTAATAAGTCCACCCAATCATCTTGTTGATGAGATATGTAGCACCTTAAATATTGCTCCAGTACTGAGTTCAATCGTTCAGTCGATCTGTCTGTGTTCGGATGGAAAGCCGAGCTTAATCCCTGTTCGGTACCAATTAATTTCATAAAGGTTCTCCAGAATTTTGAAGTGAAAACGCTTCTGCGGTCGCTAATTATTCTCTCTGGCACCCCGTGTGGCCGATATTTGTGTTGCACAAAGAGTTTGGCTAGTTGACTTGCTGTAGGTGTCCCTTTGCAGGGAATAAAATGAGCCATTTTGAAGAATAAGTCTACTACCACCCAAATGGTTGTTCGTTTTTTACTCTCCGGTAGGTCAACAATGAAGTCCATAGCAATTTGTTTCCATGGCTGGGTAGGGTTGGCTACTGGTTGCAATAGTCCCACTGGCTTCCCAGTTGGTCTTTTGGCTGTGGCACAAGTTGGGCAAGTCCCTACATATTCTTTTACATCTTTTCTAAGAGTTGGCCACCAAAATTGTCATCGCACCAAGTGCAAAGTTTTTACTGTATAAATCCAAAGTGGCCAGCCGTTTTATTATTGTGGAAATTTGTTAACACGCGTTTCCGTAGGCTTCCAGGAACATACAGAATGTTCTCTTTCCACCATAGTCCATTCAGCTCTTGTAAGGAGTCTTTGTTTGCAATCCACCAAGGATCGGATACAGTGTCTGTTTTTAACTGGGTTTCTAAAGTATTCTCAATTTCAGTGTTCTTTTTTGTTTGACTGCGAGTGATTGCGGCATGCCCACTGTGCAATGCTGGACTATTTTCCCCTTCTGCTCCCCTAGTTGGCAGATTGAGTTGTTGGGGGGACATTATGGTGTCTGTGATTACCTCTCTTTGGCAATCATGTTGAGGTAAGCGTGAAAGTGCATCTGCTAGAAAGTTTTTGTTTCCGGGTATGTGTTGCAAGGTGAAATTGAATCAGCTGAAGAATTCAGCCCAGCGTATTTGCTTTGGGTTCAATTGCCTAGGTTCCCGTAAAGCCTCCAAGTTTTGTGATCTGTCCATACTATGAAGGGGTGAGGGGACTCTTCTAGTAAATGTCACCAGGTGGCGAGTGCATGGCGAACAGTGAATGCCTCCTTCTCCCACACGTGCCATTTTTTCTCTGTTTCAGAGAATTTCCATGAGATATAAGCACATGGTCTCAGTTTATTTTCATTATCTTTTTGTAACAATACAGAGCCCAGTGCCATGTTTGAGGCGTCTGTTTGCACAATGAAAGGTTTTCCTGGGTCAGGGTGTTTTAAAATTGGCTCCTCTGTAAAAAGCATTTTAAGCTGTTGGAAAGCCGTTTGGCATTCCGGAGTCCATCTAATTTTCACTCCTGGTTTTTTCATAGCTACTGCTTCCCCTGGTTTCCCTGTTTTTAATAAGTCAGTCAGGGGTAAAGCTATTTGCGCAAATTTTGGAATGAATTGGCAGTAAAAATTTGCAAACCCGAGAAATGATTGTAGTTGTTTGCGGGTTTTGGGGTTTTCCCACCCCAAGACATCTTTGACCTTAGCGGGGTCCATTTCGATCCCCTGGTTAGATATTCGGTACCCAAGGAAGTCAATTTTCTCTTTGTGAAACTCACACTTGGATAGCTTCACATACAGCTGTGCTTTCAATAAGCGTTCTAACACTTCTCACACTAATTTCACGTGTTCTTCCAGATTCTTGCTATAGATCAGGATGTCGTCTAAATATACGACTCCTTTATATAAATAATCAGGAAGAACCTCATTAATTAGTGCCATGAACGCTCCAGGCCTGCCCAAAAGCCCGAATGGCATCACGCGGTATTGAAAGCAACCCAATTGACATTTGAAAGCTGTTTTCCATTCATCCCCCTCCCGAATGCGTACTGTGAAATATGCTTCGCGTAAATCCAATTTCGTAAAATTTTTCCCTTTTCCAGTTGTGCTAGCATGTCATCCATTAGTGGTAGAGGATATTGATTAGATATGGATATGGCATTTAAACCGTGGTAATCTGTGCACAATCTTAATGATCCATCCTTCTTTTTACGGAAGAGAATGGGTGCAGCCAACGGGGAGGTGGATGGTTCGATGAAACCTCGTTTTAGGTTTTTATCAATGAACTTCCTTAACTCCTGTAGCTTTTTATGGGTCATGGAGTAAATTTTTGCTTTGGGAAAGGTAGCCCCGGGTATGATTTCAATAGCACAGTCTGTGAGGTGATGGGGGAGTAATTGATCAGACTCCATTTCATCAAATACTGGCTTTACTGGTTCGTAATGCTCTGGAATCTCTACTTCCCCATTGTTTGTGTCCGTGTCCCAATCCTCCATATCTAACGCCCCCATTGCATTTTCCATATATAGTTCATTCATTGGTAATTCCCTATAATTACCGTCTGTAAATTGTAGTTCCCCTGAGACCCAATCAATCAATGGGTTTCGCTCCTGTAGCCATTTGAGTCCAAATACCATTGGCTGGTGAGCGATGGGTGCTACGATGAAGCGTAAAGTTTCTTCATGTGTCCCAATTTTTACTTTGATGGGTTCAGTATAATGATTTACAGGACCCCCTTTCATGCCAGACCCATCTAGTTGACAAAAAATGATAGGTACTTTTAATGTAAATAGTTTTAGTCACAATCCAGATGCTATTGCTGGATGGATCAAACATCTGGAGCATCCCGAGTCTAGCATGGCTCTTAACCCGGCTTGCTCCCTTCCATCCTCCATCTCGATAATAACTTTTATCTGCATTGTTGGGTAATCGTCACTTACCCGGTAGTTGGTGCGCCTGCTGTTGAATGCCTGTCCCGCGGCGCACTTTAGGGCAGGCAGTTGGCGTTTCCCGCCGGCAAGAATTCAATGTCTGAGGAGTCGCTGTTGTCCTCTTGGAAATGTTGAACTCTCCGCTCCTCCATGACTGCAGCCGCTCCTTTGTGTTTCGTGAGTGCCGCTTTGTCTCCCTTATTCTCTGCCGGTTTTCTGGTGGGTGCCGTGTATTGCGGGCAGTTGTTTATGCAATGTCCCTCTTTTCCGCAACGGAAACATAGTCCATCTTTTGTTTGCCATTCCTTCTCCTCTTCCCAATTTCTCTGTTTGGTGTCTCTACGTGTGGGAGGCATATGATTCCCTGGTCTCCTCTGCAGGGTGTGGAAATGTCTAATTGTTTGAATTTGCAGTTTGGTGTTTTCCACTTTCCCTGCTAGTTGTATCCACTCCTCTAGGGTTTCGGGATCTCCCCTCCCCAGCACCAACTCTACCAGATCTTGTCTAAGGCCATACTGAAAATATTCAATTTGAAATGTTTCTGGCCAATCTGGTAATTTACTTAATATCTTCTTGAACTCCATGGCATATTCTGCCATGGTTCTGTTCCCTTGTCTCAGATTTTGTAATTGTACTTTTTCAGACATTTTAGACAAAGTGTCCTCAAAACATTTGCGTAGTGCGTACATAAACGCTCCAAAATTTTGTAATTCTCTGGCTCTGACATCGTGCATTACCACTAGCCAGTCTGCTGCCTCCCCTTCTAAAAAGCTGGAGACATATCTAACTTTAGCGTCCTCCATTGGAAAAGTGTCCTCAAACTCCCCCATAAAACCCCTCACATGTGTCATGAAACAAGCAAGTTTCTTTGGATCCCAATCAAACCTCATTTTCAATTCGCTTACCCCGGATGGTTTGCCTATGAGGGAGGGGGTCCTGAATCGACCGTGGGGTGGGGTGGGTTGCGGCTGGTTGTGGTTTACTGATTCGGATTCCTCCTCTTCTTCTTCCCTGTCCTCTGTGGATTCATCCTCCCCTTCAGAGATGGTTGGGCTTGCTGTCCTCCATTTTTCGGTTTGCCCCTCTAGTTTTTGCAAAATTCTGTCCATTACTATTTTCATCGACCCCAACTGCTGGCTTACCGTCTCCAGGTCGTGGTCCAGTCGAGACATCTTTTCTTCGATGGCCCCCATGCGCTGAGACTGGGTGACACGTTTCGTGGTACGCTTTCCGCCTTTCGCTTCCAGCCCTCCTCCGATTCCGAAGGACCACTCCGCCTGGTTTTTCAGTACCCTTGCCCCTGGGGTGGTTTCCTCAATTTTGAGGGTTTCGTTTCTTTGTGACTCACGTTTCTTTCGGCTCCCTCTAGGTACGACGGTCACCGGTTTTTCTTCTCTTGCGATTGCTGAAGCCCCCTGGGATGAGGTTGCTGCACTCTGGGTTGGGGTGGTGGGTCTCTTGGAGTTGTCGCTTGACATGGCTTACTTTGTTGTGTTGCCGTCGATTCTCGACCGAAAATTTTCCGAAGTTACGGGGTTGTCTCCGGGAAAAATTGACTGGTGTTGTTGATTCAGATCTTTCTGTGATGGTTCCAGGTGTTATGTCCCAATGAAAGCTCCTCACGTCAGGTTATACGGAATGAACTTTATTAAGGAAACATACAAGCCCTAACATCGGTGAAGATCTGAATGCCCCGGTTTGGTAAATGATTGATTTTTATTATGTTCCCCCCTTCAGTTCAATGTGTATTGCCAGCGCTGTCAGTTTCCTTCTTGGCGCCTCTCTTGTCTCAGCCGTAGGTGATTGGGTTGTCTGACATTGACAGGTGTTAACGATCGTTCTCTGGCTAGCTGCATTCCTTCTCTCTGTCTCCCGTAGCCGGTATCCCGATGTGTATTGTCTGGTGCACGTGTCGGGGTGGAAGGTTCCGATGGGGGACCTTACAGCGGCAAACATACCTAATATTCCTTCCTCCTATTTTTCCCACAACAACCACCCTGTCAGGTGAGTTGGGCTGAGAGAGAGTGACTGGCCCAAGGTCACCCAGCCGGCTTTCATGCCTAAGGCGGGACTAGAACTCTCCATTCCCACCTCTATTTTTTTTGTTCTCCTCCCAAACTGCAGTTGTTTTCTCACATACAGACCCAGGGTCCCCAGCGTTACTCACTATCTCAGATCAGATGAGTTTTGCACTCTGCGTAGAGCAAGATTGAGAGTCTCTGAATAAAAAGGAGTCCAGTGTGTTAGTGTGTCTTTCTTTTGGGGTGTATGAAAAGGGAAACAATTTCAAGCGTGCAGTCATGAAGATTTAGGAACTATTATTATTATTATTATTATTATTATTATTATTATTATTTATTATTTATTACATTTATATCCCGCCCATCTCCCCCACAAGGAGGGACCCTGGGCGGTTCACAACAAATTTAAAATCAATTAAAACAACAAATATCAATAATAAGCAATGTAAAAAAAATACATATATATACATATATACTATACACACACACACACACACACACACACACACATATATATATACACACACACACACACACACACACACTATACAATTTGATCCAATATGGTACAAGTTGTTCCGCTGGTCGATAAGGCAGGTCAGGACCAATCTAAGGGGCAAGCCAACCCCAAGACTGGCTATTCCCCTCCCCTCCCCAAGCCTGATGACATAGCCAGGTCTTCAAGTTTTTCCTAAAGCGCAGGAGAGAGGGGGCCGATCTTACTTCCCGGGGGAGAATATTCCAAAGGGCAAGGGCAACTATAGATGCCTTGTCCTCTTGTTTCATGATCTGGTATATACAGCAAGGACAAGAGGGAGATGGAAGATTTGGGTGGCATCAGGATTGGTTTGAGCCAGAGAGACCTGGCATTTTCTGCAGAAGTTGCACCCACCATTACCTGAAGAAAACTCCCAATTGCACTATACATATGATACCACTGTTGCTCAGAGATTACGCCTGAATTCTTTGGAAATCCAAACCTAGCATTACTGTGGAAGCTGCTTTGGTAAAAGGTAGATACCATCTTGAAGGAAATGTCCTAAGGCATTACTGTATATTTAGCTTTCCCTTTCTGTTCCTTTTGCATGGCATTTAGCTTGTAAGCCTCCTGGAGTGGGACTTGCTCCTCTAGTATTTTGTAAAACCCCATCAGTAGTGGTAGCATAATATGAACCAATTATCATTTGAATGGCACTAAACATTAGAGTAAATATCAGAAGACAATCTCTTTCTTGTTCACCCTACTGGTAAATGAACTGCAATTCCTGCTGAAGCTCTCTCTTCAGAGGAGGCTGAGCTTCTCCTTGCTCCTTCTGCTCCTTCTTGTAAGAAATCCGCAAGACATCTCTCCTCAAGGCCTTGAAAGGGCATATGATACTTTCTTCCGAGGAAGAAGGCAGGAAGATTTGCAGAAAAAGTTAAGTCCAAAGCGACTGGGTGTAAACGTGTCTAAAGAGCAAGGGCTGGAAGACAAGGAGTCTATGAAGATCAAAGAGAAGGCCCTTCACTGCAGCTGGAATGTTCTCCAGCGTTCTCCATTGTCCAAACAGGCAGAGGAAGAGGGAAGCTGAATCCTGGGAGATGCAGCTGCCTGACACTGTGAACTGCTGGTGACAGGAGAAATTCAGCACAGAGAGGAGTGTCCTTCCAAGCCCGCCCCCCTCCCTGCTTCAGAGTTAATGACACCTCACCTTGGTTAGTCCTAGAAGGACACTTTTGTTCAAAAAAAAAAGAGAAAAGGTACACAGTGATAAGACCATTTCCTTTCTCACAGCGTCTCCTTTAATGTCAGGCCTGAAATATGAAGTCATTAGGGGATATTAAAACAGTGCTGACAAACTAATTAACAAAAGACATTACACTGGATGGGCTCAATTTATCCTTTTTAATGGTTCTTATAAATGGGTGCCGCCAATTAAAATTAATAAAGATTTACCAGCGATTGCCTGGCATGCACTGCAAAGGAGTCCACTGAAGGTCGCCTTAAAGTCAGCTTCCTCAGAGCTGCAAATTCAGCTCCCTTCCTCAGCCCAGCAGGATCATTCTTGGTTATTTCCCTCCCTCCCCCACAGTGCTGTCTGTTTCTGGGTTTTCTCTGGTTCTTGTCTGGGGTGCTTTAGAAACCCATCCATCTCTGGGTTGACTTTTGAAGCCGGCTTCTTCCTGGTTCCTTCTGTCCTTTTAGACTGAACACAATTTTCCAAGTAAAATACTAGCCCAACAAGTTTTGCTGATAACTTGCTACTCTCCACCACCACCACCCATGTACCACAGCAACATGTAATGTAGCAGCTAGGTATTTTAACATGATTTTAAAGTTTTAAATTATAAATAATCTTTGGGAAACTTTCTGAGCTGAAAGGTAGTCAGGAATGCTTAAAGGGAATTTAGTAATAAATATTATTTAAAGTTCTTCTATGAGTATTGATAGGTAAGGCCCCTCTGAAGATAGTTCGGACATTTTATTGACACTAATGTGAAGTGTAAATGCTTGATTAAATTGAGCATTATGGTTGAAGGAACATGTTGGTTTAAGTCTTAAGAGGATAACATTCCACTGAGATGCACAAAGAATCAAATAAAGCTTTACGGCTACATTTTGAAATTAAAAACCTTCACAAAATCCCCAAACTATTTCAGTTTAAATTCCTTCTAGAAATGAAATCAACAAAATCTTGTGGCATCCAGCATGTTTATTTTCACATAAACTTTTATGGATAATGTCCACCTAAATAAAGTTGAGTGAGAGAGATGTTGGATCATAGGATCATAGAGTTCAAGGGCTGGAAAGGACCTTGGAGATCATCTAGTCCAATTCCCTGCACAATGCATACATCCACTACTACAGTATTCCCAACAGATGCCATCCAGTCTCAGCTTAAATGCCTCCAGCAAAGGACAGTCCACCATCTCCAAAATTTCTCTGTACCATTGTTGAACAGCTTGTACAGTTTAAAATGTTTTTCTGATATCCAATGGAAATCTACTTGCTTATAATCTAAGCTATTTTTCTTGCCCTATGTTCAGGAACAACTCTAAGCAATTCTGCTTCTTTTCTATATGACAGCCCTTCAAGGACAGCTGTCATGCCTCCCTGCAGTCTTCTTTTCTCCAGCCTAAACATATGCGATGCCTCCAACTGTTTCTCAAAGGTGTTTGCTATCCACCCCACCTTTGTGTCTTCTGCAAATCTGATAATTGTTAACCATTCATCCATCATTAAAAATATGTTGAATATCACAAATCTAGAACAAAGCCCCGTAATCCACCACACAACACTTTCTTCCACCTTGATGCAGAGTCAATGATGTATGTTTGTTGGTATGATTGTTCTATTACAGTTGTTTAACTGTATCCATCTGATGGTAGCATAATCCAGCCCACATTTTGCCATCCTTTGGACTTAAATTTCATGGGAGACGTTGTCAAATGCTTGTCTGAAATCAAGATATTTATTTTTTATTTATTTATCTATCAAATTTTGCCACCGCCCATCTCCCCCTGAAAGAGGGAAAGATATACAGTACCTATGTATGTATGTATGTATGTATGTATGTATGTATGTATGTATGTATGTATGTATGTTTTATTTATTTATTTATTTATTTATTTATTTATTTATTTATTTATTTATTTATTTATTTATTTATTTAACAAATTTCTATGGCCACCCAACTCACACACAGTGACTCTGGGCAGATTACAGAATTAAAAACCAGTGAAACAAGAAAAAAAAACAATAAACCTCCTCACCCACCCCCAGTGGCAGCAGATGCACTCTAAATTAACCATTTAATTGGCTCCATATTGGCCTGGGGTCCCATTACTTTCCTGCAGTCAACAAAACTATTCATCCTATTAAAAAAATGAGAGATCAGGTTGGTTTGGTATGACTTGATAAACTCTTGCTGGCTCCTGCCAAGCAATGCATTTTTTGTAAATACTGCCAAACCAACTGCTTAATAATATGTTCCAGAGTTGTGCCTGGTATCTGTGTTAGAATACAACGTGTTTAATAAGTACATAGAATTGATAGAGAGAAGGGCAAGTCAAGGGGAATAGGTAGGATTTCTGTAACTTCAGAAGACTAACAGAATTGCTACTCATTAATGGGCTGCAAGAGAGAATTTAATGCCATTTCTCAAGAATTAAATAGAGACCAGGGCTTCTTATCAGACTGTATTGTAACATAATCATCCTCTCATGCTCTCGTCATCTCCCATGTAGATTATTGCAATGCGCTCTACATAGGGCTACCCTTGAAGACTATCCGGAAGCTTCAGCTGGTGCAGAATGCAGCCGCGCAAGCAATTTTGGGCGCACCAAGATCCGCACATATAACACCTTTGCTCCGCGAGCTGCATTGGGTGCTGGTTTGCTTCCGGGTACAATTCAAGGTGTTGGTTATCACCTTTAAAGCCCTACATGGCATGGGACCAGAATACCTGAAGGACCGTCTTATCCCCATTTTATCAACCCGCCCCACCAGGTCATTCAGAGAGGGCCTGCTACGAACCCCATCAATCAAAGAATGTCATCTGATGGGGTCTAGGAGACGGGCCTTCTCTGTGGTAGCACCCACACTGTGGAACATCTTGCCCCCAGAGTTGAGACAGATCCCCTCCCTCCCGACCTTTAGGAAAGAACTGAAGACCTGGTTCTGCCGCCTGGCATGGGAGGGAGGAAACGATAGTTCCTCATGGGGGTGGCTAATCCCTTAATTTTATAATGCCCTTCTTTTTTTAATATTGTTTCCCACTTGGATTTATAACCATTTATTATATTAATTGTATAAACTGTTGGTTTTATATTTCATATTTCATATTTTTATTTAATCTATTTTATTGTGAACCGCCCAGAGTTCCCCGTTGGGGGAGATGGGTGGTCATATAAATTAAATAAATAAATAAATAAATAAATAAATAAATGTGTATGTCAAAACTAAGAACCTTTTACTCTACAATTTGCTTTTCATCCATTATCTCCTTCACTCTCCATTCATTTAGAAAAGCAACAGTTTGTTAAACTTATTCATTTTTAGGGCAGAAAACTTACTGTCCTTTTAGGTAAGATAGGACTATGAGTTACATTATGCGGTGGTTTTACTGAATGGCTAAGAAGGCAAAAAGGTATTATAGCTTGAGGAAATAAGACTGTAACAGCTATGCACAAATTCTTTTCAGTTTTAACTTCTTTTTAGAAAATTATTATAAAGACTTGTTACTTAGGGGAACTCTTGAAAATAAACAAATTAATGGAAGGAAGTTGTTTTAATAACTTGAGTAACTGTTAGGGTCCCACAATGAATTAATATCCTTATTTTCTAGCATTAGCAACAACTGCAGATTGGATTATAACACATACCCCAATTGTGACCTGGGGCAGGCTTTCCCATTCATAAAATGACAGCCTTGCCATTGGGAAACATAACCACTTGCAACACACCAATTTACCAGAATGTTACCCGTCGCTTTCTCTAGGTTTCTATGCCCAGTTGGGCACCCTCTAAAAGCCATATTTATGGAGTACTGTATGTACAGTAAGTGGGTGCATTGTTTGGAGGGGAAAAAGACAGCACAGTGCAAATGTGCAAATACCACGATCCTGTTTCCACACGCACTGATGCAAAACAAAGGAATATCTGAACATTAAATATGCATCACTGAGTTCCTGGGATTTTTTTTCATGGCCTGTCTATTCTGAACAAATTGCTTTGGGGAAATTGTTCATACTGTTCCTTTACTGATCTGATGCCAGCAATATTATAAATATTATGACATATGTCTATCTCATCACCCTTCCCAAGCCATTTTGTCTCCCTGTTATTTTAACACAGCTCTCCTCCTTTTCTTTCCCTTTGATATAAATCTTCCCATTTGGATCTCCACTGTTAGAGCGCTGCATCTTCCTTAACAGTTTAAAAAACAATACAGATATTTTAAAAAATAAGATGTATGATAAACAATCCTGTACCTTTTCTTTTATATGAAGAGATCAAATCTGAGTGTCCTTGAAGTGTGAGCTATCCTTCATAATGGCTACATGGATTTTTAGAATTCTTCTAACAGCCTCTTAGATCGTTAAAGTACTGAAATATTTATGATAAAACATAAGTCCATAAATATATAAAACCATTAAATGTTTCAATTATATAAAAGAAAACTAAGAAATAGTCATTCTGTGCCCATTCTTAGATACTTAATAAGATTAAGGGGCTCAAACAGTTTGTTCTCCATATTTTGAAAGGATGTTTGAGGGCTTAATTGGAAACAAGCCTTATATTTAACTGTACCTAGAATGTATTTCCAGTGCTAGCACAGGGCATTGTATGAGAAGTGATCTGGATATATAAAGAAGAGGATATACTGAATGTTTTCTTATCACCACTGAATAACCTCAGCATCCAAATATGGTTGCATTCACACATCACATTAATTTTAGCCATGATTTGTTGAATCATCAGTCCTGAAGATGAATAATGACTTGTTTGGTCAATTTCAATATTTATTTTCTCTTCTTTTTAAGCAGTCCTACTTTGGTATATGACCCGTATAGTGTTAAAAACAGGTGAGTCTGCAAACCAGTATGCCACAATCTGACCATTCATCTCTGTTTGCTCATTGTGCTAAGCTGCAGTTTCAGTTGGTAAACTATGTTAATTCACATCACATTAAGCCCTGAAACACCCAATGTTACTCCTTACATTAATGTAACCCCTAACTTTTAGTTGATATGGGACCAAGATTCCTAGACAGAATGGGGCATGTGACCTAGCATCTCTGAACTTATATGTAATTACAAATAACTCAAAAATAAAATTTAAAAATACAATAAACATTATCAGTATATTACAGATCATTAACATTCTTCCCAGAGGACTGCCAGTGGTGTTTCGGTGGCCCTATGGGAGTTGTGAGAAGGAACAGTCCACTTGAAACATGATCAGGTATCTGAGTCATTCAAATATTTATCATCTGTCTTGACTGAACTCTGGCTTTGCTATCTTCATTGCCCACCTTGTTTTTTTTCTTTTTGTTTTCCCTAGAATCCTTTCCACACAATGGTTGTGGTAGATAGATGAGGAGGAGGTGGTAGATGACTCTTCATATAAAATGGAGAGACAGTCCAGGTGAAGCAAACTCTAGGGCAGGGCATCCATAAGGTGGGTCCAAAAAAGTCAAGATGGTGGCCACAACTGCAAAACAGAAGTCCTGTCTTTTTTTATGTGCAGTGCACATGTGACAAAGAAACAGGAAGTAGAATTCTAATCACATGGTCATGGTCATTATCTTGACATTTTTGACACACACCCCTCGATACCCCTGTTCTGGGGGTATCTTTGCTTAAGAGAATATCATCCCCCCACTAGGGATGAGGAAACTTTAGGACCTCCAGATATCCCTGAACCAAAGCTACCAGACTCCCAACCCACAGGCTATGCAGATCAAGGCTGCTGTGAGTTGTTGTTCAACAACATCTGGAGAGTCAAAATTCATTTCATAGTAGAAGTGCAGACTTACAGCCTTGGCACTTGTAATGTGAATTTAGGAATTAAGCACAGGATGACTTATTATAGCACAATCTAATTAATGCTGCTAAAATTAACATAACCTCACATTTGATGAAATAGCAGACTTTGGGGCTAGGATTCCCACTGTAGGGAAGTTGGGCAGTCTAGCCAGGCTTAGGTTTGCTTTACTCAGAGCTTTCCAAACTGTGTGTCGGGACACGTTAGTGTGTCGGCTGCAGTGTCTGGGTGTGTCGCGGCTGCTGCCGCCTCCGAGCCCTGCCAGGATTCCGCGCAGGTCCTAGTGCCTGCCTTGTGCCTGGCTGCCTCCAAACTTGTCAGGATTCCGCGCAGGTCCTAGTGCCTGCCTTGTGCCTTGCTGCCTCCAAACCTGCTGTGATTCCGCGCAGGTCCTAGTGCCTGCCTTGTGCCTTGCTGCCTCCAAACCTGCTGTGATTCCGCACAGGTCCTAGGGCCTGCCTTGTGCTGTGCTGCCTCCAAACCTGCCCTGCCAGGATTCTGCACAGGTCCTAGTGCCTGCCTTGTGCCTTGCTGCCTCCAAACCTGCTGTGATTCCACGCAGGTCCTAGTGCCTGCCTTGTGCCCTGCTGTAAGAGTGTGTCGCGAAATGATGCCCTGCTGTAAGAGTGTGTCGCGAAATGATGCATGTCTAAAAAGTGTGTCACCAACAGGAAAAGTTTGGAAAGCTCTGGCTTAACTGCTGTGAAACAACAGATTACCCTGGACAAGGCCATTCTTTCTCCTCCTAGGTGTTTCACTCTTCTATCTAAGATTCATACAGTAGAACAAAAATCATGGTCAGATACTTTGGGTCAAAATCAACACAAAGAATTTACAGTTGAACTGGCACACAAAACCACAATCAAAGCCTGGTGCACAATTCAAGTTCACAATCAGTAGCAGAATCAAAGGCCTGAACTGGGAAGAAAAGGGCAGAGGAAGTTAATTCTATCAAGATATCAAAGCTAGACCCAGGCTCCTCTGGATAGGCTTTTAGCCAGTCCTGTTCCCCCAACTCACAAGAGTCCTTCTGAAAGACAGTGGCTTTCACCTTTTTGTACCTAAGGCATTCTTGGGGAGATGTTTTCAGCCTAGGCTGACCATACATCCCGTTTTTAACGGGACAGTCCTGTTCTTTAAGCATTTTTCAACCGTCCCGTCGTTTTCATAAAAATCTCAATTTTGTCCCGTTTTTCAAACCCGGCAGGAATGGTGCAGAAGGAGGATCTGAGCCAGAGCATGGACCGGGGGGCAGGGTTTGCAGGCGGGAGCCAATCGTGCGGACTAGGGGGCGGGGTTTGCAGGCGGGAGCCAATCGCGCGCACCGGGTGGCGGGGACCCCTGTCTTTTTCATGAATACGGAATATTACATAAGACCCCATCCTGTTTTGCCATCCTGAAATATGGTCAGCCTATTTAAGCCAGCTGGTGGCCATTTGCAGTGCATAATTTAGCAGCTGGTTTAGCAGCAAGTTGGAATACCCATTCCTTGCTGCCTATTTTTGCCAGCAAGTGGTGTACCCCTCTGCAGTCTTGCATGATTATTTATTTATTTATTTATTTATTTATTTATTTATTGAATTTATCACCTCCCATCTCTACAACAGTAGACTCTGGGCGATTTATTTTGCTTTTTTCAGAGTTTTCAGACTTTTTTCCAGAGTTCAGTTGTGAGCAGAAAATGGGTAAAAAAAAATCTCTCAGGAAGGATTTCTGGGTCTTCCTTCTCTCTTGATAGTGGCAACAAAAGAACTCCTCTCCCTTGAATGTTAATCCTCTGAAATCAAGAAAAGGAAGCCATGGTAACCAATTTTGGAAGGACTGGGATCTATTTTGGTTCCGCAATTCAGAAGAAACTCCTGGACTGTGACTATGAAGGTTCTCAGTCATCCAGGTGGAATGGTCTGTAGCTTGAATCATGTCAACTGGATTTCTATTTTCTCAGTGGAAACGTTTCGCTCCTTATCCAAGGAGCTTCTTCAGTCTGAGCAAAGTTAGTAAGGGAATCCTTAAATATGTTTCTAGGGTGGCTGTGTGACCTTGCACCTGGGGCTAGGTCATGGTTATTTTGAGATGTTATTTCTAAGTCCCTTTATCATCTAAAGGAGGATCGTTAAGATTACCCTGCTGCTGTTGAGCTTGCGAAATGGTCTTAATCTTCCTAGGCACAGAAGACAAAGCTGGGAGGAAGATGGGGGAGAGGTTGTGCCTGAGGCCCCCACTCCTGGACTGTGAGTTCTTTAACGTCCAGGGCTAGGTCTGGTTGATGGAGTTTGGGATTTGAGTAACGAAACAAAAGAATCTAACAACAATAAAATCCATCCCACAAGGGTGAAATCCTAGCGCATGCCAACACTTCCCCTTCTCTCCTTACATGCTTCGCGCAGAGCTAAAGGGTGCAGAAACGTCACTCTGCTCAATTTTTCCTTTCTCTCTCCCGCAACTTTGCAATGTACATTCATGTACAGCACATTCATTGTCTTTTCCCTAATTCCTGCATCATGATAAATCTCCCACTGCCCTATTATTTGGCTAATTGCTGTGGATTATATGGCAGCCAGGTCTCTTTGGCAAGCAGAGATAAATGGAGGACATTTCCCTTGTTTTGATTTCATTTGCTAATTGCTGTGTGGAGAAGTGGTTAGGTTAATTCATTCCCTCGGTCTGTTCGATAACGAGCTCTTGATTTTCACAAGCTGGAAAAGGAGGAGGAGAACAGGAGCCCCACAAGGATGTCGTTTGTTTCCTGCCTGAAAACTTGGGGCTCGGAGAGAACAAGTCCTGGGGTGCCACCTCCAAGGTGCTGCGACAAATGGGGAAAATTATTCAATATACGGGAGTAATCATATTTAGTCTACTTAATTTTACATTTAAGGGAATTTTAAACTTCACTTGAATCAGATTTACTCTTTATCCTGGCACCAACTACTTTTTGGAATGTAGGTCCTGATGAGACACACAAGATGTGGCCCTTGGCCTACCAAAAAACAACAACAAAGGATTGATCTAGTCAATCGTGTATTATATAAATGCCATACATACTAATTATGCAAATTCCACAGTTGTGTTTATAGTTGTTAGTAATCCATGATTGGCTCTGACTTGCTAGTATTTGTGATCACAAATATATCTAATAAAATAGAGATTATATGGGATTATTAATATATATGACAGTTCCTATATGATGTTATTTGTGAAAAAAAATCATTTGGTTTTGCCCCACCCCAGGATATTTTAAATTTATAACATTGAGGAATTTTGACATAGTTCCTTAAGATGACTGACTGATTTGTACACTGTCTCGCCTTGTTGTACTTTATTAAAGTCTCTGCCGTCCCATGACTGGCCAGTAGATGGAGCTCCTGAGTCTTTTTGGCACTCTCAGCTTTCTTTATGTTCCTCTTCCTGTTTGGAAGAGCTTACGTCTGTTTGAGAGTGAGGGGCAGTGGGGGAAACAAAGGAACAACACAACACACACTTCCCCAGGCTTTCAGCAGCTGCTTCCCAGGGGTTCTCGCTCAGCAGAGATTTTCAGCTCAGCTGCAGTTTCCTTTGGGCTCTCACTCTGTTCAGTCACCCAACGGTTCCCTCAGAAGAGATGAGCTTTCCCTTTGATAGGTTCTGTTTTTTCTCTCTCTTGGGTTCTGCAGCAGACCTGCCTTCTATCTGCTTTGCTGGTCAACCCAAAACACCAACGCACATATATCCACCATCCTTCTCCAACTTTCTCCACACCTAGAGTTTGAAAATGCTGCTGTTTTATAGGCAGCTGATACGTCCTTACACCTGGAAAAGGCTTAAAAGGAATAGTGGGAAATAGCTCAGGTGTTTGCCAACTGTCAGGCATTCTCTCTCTTCCACAAACACTGGAGTATATTTATACGAGGTCAATCAACATGCAACTCTCTCCTTGGAGTCCCTGCTTTTCCTTTTTTATATGAAGCAATAAAGACATGTCATTGTAGCAGACAGCTGAGCCTGTAGGGTGGAAAACTGGTAGTCTCAAACTTCTTCTCTAAGAAGCCTTCTGAATCTTCTGTCTTAGGGTAGCAATTTGGTAGTTCTCACTGTCACTATTTATCTACCAGAAGCACCCCACCTTGTGTTCACTACTTATCCCATGTGTATGAGAGATAGGGCTCTCAACAATCTGTGCTGCCTTTTCAGCAATCAAATAAAAAAGTTGAAACAATTTCTATGGTGTCAACCTCTGGCCATATATTGTATAGGCATGTGGCTAGAGGATCCAACCCATTTTTACTTCCTTAGGAGACAGACTAATCTCACAAGAGATAAACAAAATCAAACATTATTTAAAAGAAAAAAGTGAAAACCCTGTTTTTAATATTAAGTATTAAAATACAAACACTCAGACTTGAAAGAGATAACTTACAGAGCTGTTCAGATCATGGTACACAGCAGTTACAAATACATCAAACAAGAAAACTCCTACAGAAAATATGTTTTGGGCAAATCAGAAAATGCCTCAGGTCTGCTACAAATGTTTGCTCTGAATCTCCAGAGGGCTATTATAGTAGCTAGTTTCTAAGGTGACCTCTATGAAAACAATACTTGACTAAACAGGGTAGGAATGGATTAGACTCAGTGCAAAGCATATGGTTTATATATCTGCATTTTTAGGGTTTAAAACCTAAATTTGATATAAGAATCTGTTTATTTCAAAGCCAATTGTGTTATATTGAACAAATATAACACATTTGCATTTCTGGTGGAGGTGTGGTTTGTGCATCTAAGAAAGATCTAAACTCTTTTTCCAAGCACTGTACTTGTTGGTAACAACCTGTCCCTCAGGGTGACCTTTCAGATCTCCTGATCTTTTAATTAGCTGGAACTGATAAGAGGAAGGTGACTACAGCAGATAGGGTAAAGGCAATGACACTGAACCTTGCAGACAGATGGTAAAACTTAGGGACCATGTTGGCTGGGATACTGGAAGTTGCAGTTCTAACACATCAAAAGGTTGCTAGTTTGAGGAAAGACTGATTTATTCCACTGTGTTGATTATAGTTATAGTTATATACTATATATACTATATATACTATATCATATACTATAATTATACTATATAATTATTGGTGGAAGTCTCCAATAATTTATATAATGATATCATTGGTTTTTTTCTTGTATTTTTGGTAAACTGAATTTCAGGGGAATATACCATTGTGATTAGGTGAGCATTATTCAATTATCATGACAGACAATGGATACAATGTGCCTGCTGCACATTGCAAGGAGGAAGAAATTAGCTTGGCTAACCTTGGGGGCAATAGTTTGACAGAGGCTGGTTTATACATTGTACATGCTGGTTTCAGCCTTAACTTGTGCGACCCAGGATTATGTTTTATAAACCACAGTTTGTGGCTCATCCTCTTCAGCAAATTTCATTCAATAAACTATGATGAAAAACCATAGCTTTGTGAAATATACAAACCCAAACAGTGAGATAAACTGCCATGGGAAATTGTGGGTTCTCCTTTGCTGAATGCATTTCAACAGAGGCTTGATGGCTATTGTCAAGGATTTTATAGTTGCAAAATTCTTTACTAGGCAGACAGCTGGATTAGATGATAGGCATGGTTCCAGATCGATGATGCTGCAGTTCTAAAATTCCTCTGTAATTGGAGCAGCACCAAAATAAATTTTATTTCACATTCTATTTACCTACACAAATTTATAACCTGTATGACCAAAAATGAGAGCCAGTTTGATGCAGTGGTTAAGGCACCAGGCTGGAAACTGGGATACCCTGAGTTCTAGTCCTGGCTTAGGCCCGAAGCCAGCTGGGTGACCTTGGGCCAGTCATCCTCTCTCAGCCCTAGGAAGAGGAAAGCAATGGTAAACCACTTCTGAAATCTTGCCAAGCAAACTTCAGGGGCTTGTCCAGACAGTCACCAGTGGTCAACACTGACCTGAAGGCACGAAAAAAGACAAAAGACCAAAATTATATCTCTGAGATCGTAAATCAGGTATTTAGCTTTGGCTGCAGGCAAGGTGACAGAATAAGTATAGGTGGCCTCTAAACAATTATATTTCATTAATTGTCCCCTTTGTGGATATATCAAAGTATCTGGTAGTTGACTCCATGGTGGGCCCAAATCTAATTAGCATTAGAGTGCTTCCAGGTGGCATATTTTTCAGCACCTCAGCCAGTGCAGAAAATGGAACAGGGAGTAGTCTGAAGAGATACCTCCAAATGTAATTCTGAAGGCCAGCTTTGGTTATTGTTCGGAAATCCTTTCTGAATTTAGCATAATATTTGCTAGAACCATGGCAAGTGAAGAGGAGAGATTGAATTATTTATTTCCATCTATGATCCTGCTTTGTTACTTGTATTGAACTTCTACTGTGATAGACTCCCAGCAGTTAGTTGACGTGCCAATCTAGCATTCATCAGGTTTGTGCATATCATGGTTCAGATCCTTCTCATTATGTAATATTTATGGGGTTTTTTGGGGGTAGAAAAAGTCCTAGTTAATGCTGGAATTCTCTCTGCCTCTCTAGTCTCTCTTTCCAATCTAGTCTTTATTTTACTCTCTTGTTATATGTTCACCATAACTATAGCATTTCACTTAAAAAAAAGACTTCTGAGCAGTATCATTTCTACCTGCAGGTTAATCACAGCAACCATTTTAGCTTCAATTTTCTTTCTTTTTTTAATTTTCTGTTTGGAAACATACAGTCACTTAACTGCTAGAGCAATTCAGGTATTTGAAATGTTAGATGCTGCAGTTAAGTCTCTGACCTGAGTGTTATGCTTTATGCATAATCAGAGATTTCTTATATTTAAAAAAGTATTTCCCCCCAGGATTGACACAGAATATAATTACTATAGATTTAAAATAAAAGGAATGCAATAGGGAATGCAGGGTCCAGCTATTCATTGTTCTGGGTGATAAATATTGGATCTAAATGTGATAAATGATGAGGAATGTGGAAGCTCAATGCAAACATTCCCAAGGGAGGCTAATTAATCCTTCAGCCCATAATACATTCACGAGATCATTAAAAAAACTTTTCTACCTAACGAAATTTAAAAATGTAACATGCAAATAAGCATTTCATTCTGCTAAAGGCAATGAAGGTTACAGCCATTGATTATTTTTGTCCCTCTCCATGGACCACCATCTTCCTGGAATACTAGACAGCATGTCCCAAGCCACATCCAAGGAGCAGAAGATTGCAAATATATTTAATCAGTCTGAAGATATTGATTTTGCTTATCAGGGACAAATAAAGCAAGGCCAGTGATATAGTTGGGCTATGTATTTCCCCGCTCACCAAAGCAGAATGAAGGGAAAGATTCCATCACTTTAAATAACAGCTCAGAGTCAATTCTAGGAAAAGTACTTGGAGTGAAGAATTCATCCCACCCTTCTTGGGAGAGATAAGTGCAAATAAGCAAGACCTTTATATGTTTGCCTGGTCTAAACTGTTGACTCATGTGCTCCAGGGAGAACAGATTTCTGTTGTGTGGTAAATTAGAGTTGTCAGGATTTCTAGAATATTAGTACTGTATGGAAACAACAAATCCATAAAATGGACCTATTTTGTTTTCCCTCTAACACTGCCTGGAATCGTTTTAATCCCACTGGCTGTGGCTCTCCTTCATTCCATCTCTGTGCACATATGTCGAAGCTTCTGGAAGTTGGCAAAAAGTGCTTTGTTATTGGAGTAGCATGGAATACTGGAACATTATTCTTCCATGTACAAAGGGGGATTGTTACTAGCTGCGGAATCGTTAGTTCTCCACTCCTAGGACCCTCCCCCCCACACACCAAAAGGAATTGGGTGGCTCTTCCTCCTGTTCTTCCTCCAACTCTATCATCATCATCATCACCATCACCATCATGCTTTTTATCTGAGAATAAGGCCCACTGAACTTAGAGGATTACTTTTTAAAAATCATATTTATTGTTTTTTTAAAAAAAGAGAGAAAATGAACAAGTGCAAAAAAAGAAAGAAAGAAAAAAGAATTGCAAAAGGATTACTTTTTATAAGACTTGGATTATAAGGATTGAATTCTTTAGGTCAGTGTTTCTCAACCTTGGCAACTTTAAAATGTGTGGACTTCAACTCCCAGAATTTCCCAGCCATCATGCTGGCTAGGGAATTCTGGGAGTTGAAGTCTACACATCTTAAAGGTTGAGGAACACTGTTTTATGTTAAGAATTATAGTAAGTAGAAGGCTTTGCCTGCCTCTCTCCTACAAAAAGTTTCCACAACTTGATATTTTGGCTCTGCCACCTTGCTTGGGGCCAGGAGGGGAAAATTTACTCTTGGGGATGGCTAGTGCCTTAGAGTGCTCCTCTCACACATGGACTGATTTAGATCTTGCCACTTGGATTTTACCCTTATTTTATAATTATTTAATAACTGTATTATATTTTATATATTGTACTTGTATTTTATGCTTGTTGTTTTAATGGATCATTTTGTTGTAAACCACCCAGAGTCCCTCCTGTGGAGGGAGATGGGAGGTGATAAAAATTTGATAAATAAATAAATATTCTGGTTTATCAGGGCTTGCATTATAAGGTCAGTGCTGGCTCACGGAGGAAGATGTACTACAGAATTGCTGGTGAATGCAGATCTGAGACATAGAAGTTCAGAACTCTGGAGATCTTATGAATGGGAAAGGAGAGAAAGTGGTAGCCTAAAGATTTCAGTACCAAGGACAGCACTCCACAAGGAAAGCAGAGGTGCATTCACACCTCCCAACGCTATGCTGGAACAATTGGCAGAGTTTGATAGTCTGCTCAGGAGAATCCATCTAACCTATGTATTAAGATTCTGGAGGAGCCAGTCCTACCCCATTGGAGCTATTGCAATATGTAGAAAGATGGCCTGTATACAGACTGCTTGCAGTTAGTTAGAAATATCTCTCATGATGCAATAATCCATTTAAATATTTTCTTAACTTTATTGAATGATACTGGGCTCCAGTATTATCAAATAGGGAGATAAACCTCCTGTCCATTTCCTCAATTATTCACCCTATGAATAATTTTATAGATCGCTATCATGTTTCCCTTACTCATTTTCTTCCCCGTGCAAAAGAATGGAAATGTAACCTTTCACAAGTAAGGTGTTTGAGCCGATTAGATTGCCCTTTCATTTCCCTTTTCTACATTTAGAACATCTTTTTTGATGTGTGGTGATCAGATCAGTATTTGGTATTCAAAGGATGATTGCACCTTAGCATTAGATAAATAAAATTTTATTTTAAACTAATTTCTTAATGATTACATAACAGAAAATGGATTGTTGGGTTGATGTAAATTGGATGAAAGCAAAAACATGTAGCACATATCCTACACGATTCCTATATAAGATGAATCAAACTCCTCTAATTTTTCCAAAGATAATTCTCTATAATCAATTGAAACTCATTTAAAAATCTGTTAATAAATTAGTTATCTCTTATTACCTTGCATTTCACTTTGGACAGACAGTTTGCAAAATATCAAAGATACCTGCCTGAAAAATAATAATTAACCATTACTATCATATTTTTCCTGTGTGGTTTCTGGCACGATGCTGAGTGATCAGTAATCGAAGTGGGACAAATAATATTCGTATCACTTGAAAGATCATCATCCCAGCTTTTCAAGCAGCATGAAGGATTAATGTTTGTTGTGGGTTTTCCGGGCTGTGTGGCTGTGTTCTGGCAGTTTTTGTTCCTAACGTTTTGCCAGTAGCTGTGGCTGGCATCTTCAGAGGACTGGAGCACAGCTAGAAGATTCTCTCTGTGCCCAAGTGGAGGGTGTGTGTTCCTGCTGGTGTTTATAGCTGCTGAGAGGTCATAACACACGACAGCACCACACCCCCTAATCACCACAAGAACCCCTCTCCCAACCTCTTGCAAATGACCTCTCAGCAGCTATAAACACCAGCAGGAACACACACCCTCCACTTGGGCACAGAGAGAATCTTCTAGCTATGCTCCTGTCCTCTGAAGATGCCAGCCACAGCGACTGGAGAAACGTTAGGAACCAAAACTGCCAGAACACGGCCACACAGCCCGGAAAACCCACAACAACCATCGGATTCCGGCCGTGAAAGCCTTCGACTATACAAGGATTAATGTTTTCACCATTGGGCTCAGAGGCTAGAAGCCAATGATAAAAACATCATTCTAAATGGATTTGTATTGTATTCCATGTAAACAGATCTGTGCTCAACTTTGTAAGGCTTCAAGCTATGATCACAAGGAACATTGATTCCTATTTACCTATAGTTTTGGAAGTCTTAAGAAATAAAATGGATTTCCTGAAGAGAGGCTTGAGCTTTCTGAAAAATCCATTGCACAGCAATTGACTCATTTGTTAAAATTCATTATAAAAAGCAATGTAGTTGGTCTAGGAAAAAAAAGATTATATATATCATCTTGTAAACCGCTGGTTGAGGCCCAGAATGGTTTAGTAACTTATGCTAAACATATACAGCAGCATGGGCTATTACAAATAGTTTAGCAGTATCTGGGAAAGGCTACTCAAATTCAAATCAGGTCTGATAAAAGCTATAAAATGTATCAGATATAAATTTTTAGTCTAAACAGAGGTGGTAGGAACTGGCCCAAAGTGTACTGATAATGGAATCAAGTCCTCAGCAAGCTACACATTATTCTTTGTTGTTTATTCATTCAGTCGCTTCCGACTCTTCGTGACTTCATGGACCAGCCCACGCCAGAGCTTCCTGTTGGCCGTCACCATCCCCAGCTCCCCCATGGTCGAGCCTGTCACCTCCAGAATATCATCCATCCATCTTGCCCTTGGTCGGCCCCTCTTCCTTTTGCCTTCCACTTTCCCTAGCATCAGCTTCTTCTCCAGGGTATCCTGTATTCTCATTAGGTGGCCAAAGTACTTCAGTTTTGCCTTTAATATCATTCCCTCAAGTGAGCAGTCTGGCTTTATTTCCTGGAGTATGGACTGGTTTGATCTTCTTGCAGTCCAAGGCACTCTCAGAATTTTCACCACAGTTCAAAAGCATCTATCTTCCTTCGCTCAGCCTTCCTTATGGTCCGGCTCTCGCAGCCATAGGTTACTACAGGGAATACCATTGCTTTAACTATGCGGACCTTTGTTGTCAGTGTGATGTCTCTGCTCTTAACTATTTTATCAAGATTTGTCATTGCTCTCCTCCCAAGAAGTAAACATCTTCTGATTTCCTGGCTGCAGTCAGCGTCTGCAGTAATCTTTGCGCCTAGAAATCCAAAATCTGTCACTGCCTCCAAGTTTTCTCCCTCTATTTCCCAGTTATCAGTCAAGCTGGTTGCCATAATCTTGGTTTTTTTGAGGTTTAACTGCAACACAGCGTTTGCACTTTCTTCTTTCATCTTTGTCATAAGGCTCCTCAGCTCCTCCTCACTTTCAGCCATCAAAGTGGTATCATCTGCATATCTGAGATTGTTAATGTTTCTTCCAGCGATTTTAACTCCAGCCTTGGATTCATCAAGCCCAACACGTTGCATGATGTGTTCTGCGTACAAGTTGAATAGGTAGGGTGAGAGTATACAGCCCTGCCGTACTCCTTTCCCAATCTTAAACCAGTCCGTTGTTCCGTGGTCTGTTCTTACCGTTGCTACTTGGTCGTTATACAGATTCCTCAGGAGGCAGACAAGATGACTTGGTATCCCCATACCACCAAGAACTTGCCACAATTTGTTATGATCCACACAGTCAAAGGCTTTAGAATAGTCAATAAAACAGAAATAGATGTTTTTCTGAAACTCCCTGGTTTTCTCCATTATCCAGCAGATATTGGCAATTTGGTCTCTGGTTCCTCTGCCTTTTCTAAACCCAGCTTGTACATCTGGCAATTCTCGTTCCATGAATTGCTGGAGTCTACCTTGCAGGATCTTGAGCATTGCCTTACTGGCATGTGAAATAAGTGCCACTGTTCGATAGTTTGAACATTCTTTAGTGCTTCCCTTTTTTGGTATGGGGATATACTGTAAGTTGATTTTTTCCAATCTGATGGCCATTCTTGTGTTTTCCAAATTTGCTGGCATATGGCATGCATCACCTTGATAGCATCATCTTGCAAGATTTTAAACAGTTCAGCTGGGATACTGTCGTCTCCTGCTGCCTTGTTATTAGCAATGCTTCTTAAGGCCCAGTCAACCTCACTCTTCAGGATGTCTGGCTCTAACTCACTGACCACACCATCAAATCTATCCCTGATATTAGTATCCTTCCTATACAGATCTTCCATATATTCTTTCCATCTTTTCTTGATCTCTTCTGCTTCTGTTAGGTCCTTGCCATCTTTGTTTTTGATCATACCCATTTTTGCTTGGAATTTACCTCTGATGTTTCTAATTTTCTGGAAGAGGTCTCTTGTCCTTCCTATTCTATTGTCTTCTTCCACTTCCGCACATTGCTTGTTTAAAAATAATTCCTTATCTCTTCTGGCTAACCTCTGGAATTTTGCATTTAATTGGGCATATCTTCCCCTGTCACTGTTGCCTTTTGCTTTCCTTCTTTCTTGGGCTACTTCCAGTGTCTCAGCAGACAGCCATCTTGCCTTCTTGGTTTTCTTTTTCTTTGGGACGTTTTTTGTTGCCGCCTCCTGAACAATGTTGCAAACTTCTGTCCATAGTTCTTCTGGGACCCTATCTACTAAATCTAGTCCCTTAAATCTATTCTTCACCTCCAATGCATATTCCTTAGGAATATTAGTGAGCTCATATCTAACTGATCTGTGGGTCTTCCCTATTCTCTTTAGTCTGATTCTAAATTGTGCAATAAGAAGTTCGTGATCTGAACTACAGTCAGCTCCAGGTCTTCTTTTTACCGACTGTATAGATGTCTGCCACCTTTGGCTGCCAAGGATGTAGTCAGTCTGATTTCGGTGTCGACCATCTGGTGAAGTCCATGTATAAAGTCATCTTTTAGGTTGCTGGAAGAGAGTGTTTGTTATGCACAGTGAGTTGTCTTGGCACAATTCTATCAGCCTATGTCCCGCTTCATTTTGTTCTCCCAGACCATGCTTGCCTGTAATTCCAGGTGTTGTTTGACTACCCACCTTAGCATTCCAGTCTCCTGAATGAAAATAACATCTCTTTTTGGTGTATTATCCAGTAGGTGCTGCAGATCCTCACAGAACCGATCTACTTCTGCTTCTTCAGCATCTGTGGTTGGGGCATATATTTGGATCACTGTGATGTTAAATGGCTTACCCTGAATTCAAATTGAGATCATTCTATCGTTTTTTGGATTGTATCCAAGCACTGCTTTAGCCACTTTATTATTAATTATGAAGGCTACTCCATTTCTTCTGTGGTCCTCTTGTCCACAGTAGTAGATCTGGTGGTCATCTGATGTGAAGTGGCCCATTCCAGTCCATTTCATTTCACTGACACCCAAAATGTCTATATTTAATCTTGCCATCTCACCAATAACCACATCCAATTTGCCCTGGCTCATGGATCTTACATTCCAGGTTCCTATGGTGTGCTGATCTTTAGAATATCGGATTTGTCATTCACCACCAGCACCGTCGGCTGCTAGCTGTCTTTTCAGCTTTGAGCTAGCTGCGTCATCACATCTGGGTCTAGTTGAACTTATCCTCTGTTTCTCCCCAATAGCATTTTGACTATCTTCCGACCTGGGAGTCCCATCTTCCGATGGTATACCGACATATCTCTGGTTGTACTGATCCATTTAGTTTTCACGGCAAGAATACTGGGATGGGTTGCCGTTACCTTCCCCAGGGATCGTATTTAGCCTGACCTCTCTGCCATGACCTTCCCGTCTTGGGTGTCCCTTCACGGTTTAGCTCATGGTGTCATTGAGGTGCTCAAGCAACAGCACCATGACAAGGTAACAATCTCCTTTGCTGGAGCTTTGAATGTTAAGCAGCTGCATTCTCAAGAGTTTAGCAGGATATCAGCATCTAGACTGCCTTCCCTGAGAATCCTAGGTTAGCAGATCCCTGGGTTTTTTACTTTGTCCTTGGAGGATTCTTCCAATGAGTAAAGAGAAATGGCTTATTACTAACTTTTCTATCAAATTGGGCTAGCAGATCTGGGCTGCTAAAATCCAGATGACTGTTAGATGGCAACAAATAAACCTGTAACTCTGGATTTTTCCTGTCAGATCTGGTGTTTGTTGTTTATTTGTTCAGTCGCTTATGACTCTTTGTGACTTCATGGACCAGCCCACGCCAGAGCTTCCTGTCGGCCATCGGATCTGGTAATTGTCTATAAACAGAACTTTCAAATCTAACACCGGAACAACAATTTGTCCTATGGCCTGTGAAGGGGACCTATAGCTTTCCAGATGTTTCAGCTGGACATACTGACTGGGGCCCCTGGGAGCCATACCCCAATATCAGGAGAGCAACAGGTACAGTACCTCACCCTTGAACTATAGTTTCAAGACTGAACAAAGCCATGTTGTTCCAGGAATACTGTAATCCAGTTATACTAGTAATCTTCTGGCCACACGAGGGCACCAAATACTTACTTTTTTAGCCTTGATCCAGGTATCTATTAAACTTCACTGTAGATCCGCAGTAAAGCCACTTAAATTTGAATTACTGCCATTCCTTTGTTCTGTATTCACACTCATTATTAATAGGCTCACCATGTCACCCATAAAACCATTTAAAATGGGAGAACACTTGATTTTCACTTTTCTGAATTTTGAATACCATAGGATAGTTACCCGCTGTATTTCTCTCCCTCCCTCTCTCTCACACTCACACTCCTAAATGTGCATCTGCAGTGTGCAATAGGCCAGACTCTGGCCAAAGCCCAGGGTCTTCATAAAAAACCTACCTGCTCCACAGCTACAGAGTACTAGGCAACAGGAACTGTGGTAAACAGGACTGATACTACACTCTGCAGCATCCTTTCTTATTGCAAAACATTTCAAGTTAAGGAATGTTCAGTGAGGCATATACTTGGTTACTAATATAAAAATTTATTATTTTTACTTTTGCAATACTTGCTCCGAAATAACTAAGTTTCACTTCAGGACAATAGACGAAAACTCCATTTTATTTCTCTAATGATGTTCCTGTTATTCAACTGAGTTTAAGGGCTCTTCCTCATGGCCACATTAATGCGCCTGTTCCTGTCCTTGAACTGGTAGTTAAGCATGCAGGCATCAGTTGTGCTTTCCTCCCGGCCGAGCCCTGTTCTGCCTCAGTAAGGAAGCTAACAAGTCGTGCTGTCCTTTAGTTTTGACTGGGACAAGTTAAGGAAAGTAATTAGTGGAGTCCCTTGGCTTCATTTCCCCTCCCACCAAAATGTCATCAGCTTGGGGTGGGGGTGGGGGGCACCCATCAATCACTCTCTTTAATGTGGAGTGGGGCTGGAATTGAGGAGGAGAGAATTTTTTATAGATGATAAGGCTGGTGGTTTAACCATCTCATATAAGTGCATTCAAGGGGGTCACTGATCCAAGGAAGAGCTCTGCATGATTGGGAGTCTGGCAGGGGAAGAGTTGGTCCACCCTCCTCTTAGCACTACTGCAAGTCCTGGTTATCAGATTTCTCATATGATATTGGTAAATTGGGTTTCTCTACAAAGCAAAAGTGTCTTGGCAAATTGCATTCCTGTACAAAGCAAAGCATTCTCATGGTGACGTGAATGCCAGGTGGCTGGATAACAGAGAAGCCTTGGCTTTGTTTACATCCTCATGAGATAGGGAGCGAGAAGGTACCATTGTTATGACTAGTGCCCACACAAGCACTGGATCTTCCCATGAGAACAAAGCCTCCTGATTTCCTTCTGTGGGAAGCCTTGCCCAGGCCCCCTGAGCAAGGAGGGGGGGAACTCAGTGCTTAGATGCAGCACTGCTACCCAATAGCAGGTCATGCTATGTGCTTTAGGCCTAATGCTTCTCGATTTCTAGTGTCTTTTAGCCATGTAGTTCTTCACGTGTTCACTTCCTGTGGACTGGGCAGAGTGAGCTATGCCTGGCTTTGGGTATAGGCCATGGCAGGAACTCTGGCCCTGGGATCAATACACAGAACTCTGCTTATAAGTTTGTTTTGTTTTTCCTTTTACAATGATGTATCTTGTATATTCATCTTTTTCATTTTTGCGATAATGTGATTGTATATACATTATTGCCTTATGCTATCAGTAAACACTGTTAGCCCTAACAAGCTGCATTCTTGTCTGTTTATTCTCAAGCCTCGGGTTTTTTCCCTTTAAGCCAACATATATCCCATCACTGGTAGCCTAGGTATCTGCAGCCTGCTCTTGCCAAGGAGGCAGGAGAAGGGAGGAGAGGTGGCTCTTTGGTAAACCCAGTTAAAAGTGGACAGGACACAGTTCTCCCCATTAGACTTTCAACTCTGCTGCTTCAGCTGCAACCTTCCCTGCATATAACAAATTGGTTGAGGTCACTGACCCAATGGCTTGTATCATGCCCTTTGACCTTCACTTTTTAAAACTACTAGTCCTGATTTAATGACATGCCTTTCTTATTAAAACTTATTTTAATCTATCCCAGCATCTTTTTGGGACAGAAAGAAGCAGCTAGAAAAGTGCCATACTTATGCGTTCACTAGGATTATTTATAATTTAACAATTCAGCTCTATAATTTAACAATGCAACTCTGTAATCTTTTACTCTCCTTAACTCTTAGGAAGCACAATTTGAGCCACATGGCATTTTGCATAAGATTAATAATTCTCTAGATCTCACTTTCTCATAGTACTTGGTCCATGAGTCCTCATGAGTGACAATGGATTCATCATTCTTAATTGGTGAATCCAGTGCTAGAGTTGCTACCTTGTAGCCAGCATAGTAGCCATTGCTTTTTAAAATCTCTTTGAAAGGTAGAAGCCCAGGACAGCTGGGTTTATTACCACTCAGTCCTTTAGACTCCTTGTCCTTGACTCCTTTATCGATTGCATGGTACTTACTTGAGGAATCCTGCTTTTCCCCAGACAAGGGAGGCCATTCACCAGACAAGGAAACCACGAAAACAATGGCTTCCCTCCTTCTGTGGCTGCCTCATCTCCCAGGTTAGTAGCTGGACTGAAGGGCAACATCTAATATCTTGGTTTCTATATGGCACCCCATTCCTATTCACATGTGACTAAATTAGTTTGGAGGGTCCTTTTTGTTTTCAGCGAATTAAATATTACAACAATCTTGGGCCTTCCAGATTTCTTGGTCTATAATCTCCAGCTTGCACCAGTCTAGTCATTGCTAAGTGGGGCTGAATAAAATTCAGCATAACTGGAGAGTGCCAGTGTGTGGGGCTTCCTTCCTTCATTTCTATGTGACCCAAAGACAGGATGGATAATACATCTAAACATTTCACAGTCAAACCCTGTTGCTTTGTGGAATTTCGGGGTGGGGGTGGGGGAATGCCAACAGGAACTGCCCTTCAGATGTGCATAGAAAGCCCACTGGTGATTCACTACAGACTGAACAGCTAAGTTTAGCTATCTTCAACCTTTTCCTCTGTAGATGTAATTTTCAGCAGGCAGGAGGCAGAGATTTTTTAGCAATGAATCTTTAGTAGGGGCACAGCACGTATTTCGAATGTTATCAAAGAACAAAAAAAAAATTCTAGCATGCTTACTTTTTTATTATTTAATTTTTATTATCAAGAAGAGAATGAAGCGCTGATGGGACTTACTGCCTCAAGTGCCAAAATAACTTGGCCGATTTTAGGGAGAGGTTTACAAGTCCAGAAGAAAGGCAAAAAAATTGATATAGAACCCAGGCCTTCACATTTCTAAGAAAAAGAGATGAGAACTTTTTGTAACCTTTCCCATCTCTGACCTGGAATATTATGCACCTTGACTTGAGTTACAACTTTCTGGGATCAGCAGTAGAAGTGAAAGTCACATTCTATTTTGCCTTGGTCAGACCCACCTGAATTATTGCATAATCATCCAGTTCTAGGTCCTAGACGTGAGAAGAATTCAGACAAATTGGAACAGGTTCAGAAGAGGGCTAAAAAAATGGTCAGGGGACCAGAAACTAAGTCCCATGAAATGAACTTGGAGGGACTAGGAATATTAAGCCTTGAAAAGAGAAGATTGAACAGGAATTTGACAGCACTCTTTAAATACCTAAAAGTTTGTTACACAGAAAAAAGTCAAGACCTGTTCTCTATCATTCCAGACATCCACACAGGGTAATAGATTTATTTATTTATTTATATTTATTTATTTATCTATCAAATTTCGTCACCGCCCATCTCCCTCAAAAGAGGGACTCTTGGAGGTTTACGTTACAAGAAGGCAAGTTCTGGTTGAATGATAGAAAAACCTTCCTAACAGTAGCAGTTGCTATTACCAAAGGAGCTCTCAGTTCTCTTTCACAGGATGTGTTCAAGCAGAAGTTGGACACAGAAATATACAAACAACTCACACAATAGATGTGCTAATCCCACACGCGACAGCACAGCACCCCCTAATCACCACAAAAAACCCTCTCCCAATCTCTTGCAAATGACCTCTCAGCAGCTATAAACACCAGCAGGAACACACACCATCCACTTGGGCACAGAGAGAATCTTCTAGCTGTGCTCCTGCCCTCTGAAGATGCCAGCCACAGCGACTGGCAAAACGTTAGGAACCAGAACTGCCAGAACACGGCCACACAGCCCGGAAAACCCACAACAACCACCAGAAGTTGGGCAGTTGGGGGACTTTGCTCTGGATCCCTGCACAAAGCAGGGGCTGAATTCAGTGGCCTGAATGTTTTCTTCCCACTCTATGATTTTATATCCCATGTAATACCTAAAATTTGTGAATGCCACAACCTCCACTCCTATGAATAGGGAGGCCATGAATTGCTGTTTGAGTAGAAGTGGTGCTCTGTGATGAGACTACTCGTGCTGGGGTGTATTTTAGCCAGTTTTCTTTTTTGTTAAATTCAGTATGGTTTTGCTGTAAATTGAAAGAGAGTGAATAACTCCAAATGATTTTTTTTCTCCTCAAACAGTACATTTCTCTTCCACTATGACACTCTCCTGAAACAAATTAATGTAGCTTTTGTTAAATATTAAACTGATGGCCTTCTGGTGACCTATGCCAGAAATGTCAAATTTGCTTTCCACTTTTCCTTTTAATCAGTGGCCCATAACAAATGAAAAAAAGTTCATGTTGGTTGCTCAAAATGACATTTGAATGATTGAAATTCAATAGAAATCTTTAAGCTTTGGTTGACCTCTGATGAAAAAGGGCAAGGGTCAGCTTTGGAATATTACCCCCTGCCCTCTTATAATGAATGAGGGCATCATATTTTAAGATTGCTGGTCAGTGAGAATATAACTCTATTGTGCTACTTGGGTTAAATTATGAAAGTGAGGCAGAAAGACATGAGTGACCTGCCCAAATCCATAGAAACCATCAGTTTCAAAGCTAAACTTGGGAGAAGTTTCAGAAGAGATAATCACTGGTTTTAATTTATATATCACCTTCTACAGTATGTCTAGTCCTTTCCCTACTGCAATGGTTCCCATGCTTAGGTCCTGAGATTTTGTTAAGTTACTTCCATTATCTCTAGACAGCATGAACATCATAACAGATGATGGGAGTTTTATTCTAATAGCATTTGGGAACTCAGGATTGGAAAGCAATGCCTTACAGAAAGAAAATTTTATTTATTTATTTATTTATTTATTATTTCAATTTATTCCCCGCCCATCTCCCTTGCAAGGGACTCCCTTGCAAAATATCCTCACCTCACTCTACCTCCTTGTGTTCTTACTCTGTCCACTATGGAATTTGGTTTATTGAACACACACACACATCCAACTTATGTGCAATTTCCAGCCAGCAAAAAGTCGCCCATCTCTACATTACATCATTCTAGTACACTGGGTTACAAATTAACCTAAGCAGTCTTAAGTTCCTGAGAGCCATTCTCTTTCTTATAACAGCTAATGATGACTCTGTTCACCTATTGGTTACTTTCTTCCTAAAAGAAGAGATTTAGAATAACCAACTGCAAGATAAAATTACTAGTAGTGGAATATGAACTGCCAAATATAATTTTGAAAATGGATTACTTCAGATAGGATATTTGGAGACTCATTAACTTCAGCTTTACTTTAATTTATTCCTTCACTGATATTTTGTGGTGTGTTTTCTAGTATGTGCAGAACCAGAATAGGTTTCAGAATAAGAAACTGAAGGTACTTTTCAAACTAAGATGTAATAAGAGCAACTGGAAAAGAGTGCTCATAATGGTCTAAATCAGTGTTTTTCAAAGTTGGCAACTTTAAGATGTATGGACTTCAACTCCCAGAATTCCCAGCCAGCATCTTACACATCTTAAAGTTGCCAACTTTGAAAAACACTGGTCTAAATGTTTTGAATGTCATCAACTATGTCATGTGATCACTTCCAAAATTCCAGTGCAGAAGTAAAGAATCCTTGCAATTAAAGTCTTCCATGAGGCAACTTGCCATTTCTAAAAAGTTGGTAATAATACCAAACATCCTTGCAGGAAGAGCAAGGCTGGAGGATTATTTATGTTTTTGCTATTTTTCTCTCTCTGTTATCTTTGTTTTGTGCAATAACTTTTTTTTTTACTTCATGCTTCTCCCACCAAAATATGCCTATTAAATCACCTGTTCATTTTTCAGATTTTTGGAAGTATATTTATAATATGACATTGAGGAGCTTGCTGTACATTTAGTGCATAGCATATCAATTTGGGGTTGACATAACTGGCTGCATGGAAGGCTCAATTCAATTCAGTGGAAAGCCCATCTGCACCCTGCTTTGTGATTCTGTCCTTTATTTCTATGATGTCCTCCAGAATTTGCACTTCTCTATGTTTTAGTTTAACGAAGCATTAATCTTTTTCCTTTAGTTTTTATCATGACACCATTTTAAGAGCCCTTTCCCCATATTCATTCATATTGCCAGGCAATTTAATTGTCTGCTTGGAAGTTTTCAGATCCCAAACCTGATGGAAGTAAATTTGCTTCCAAAAATGGACATTTGCAATTTTGGATGCTGCATATTCAACAGACAGTTTCCAAATAATATAATTAATATAATATAATATAATATAATATAATATAATATAATATAATATAATATAATATAATATTATAATATAATACTCATTGAATATTGATATCACTGAATATTGGCTCTGTGTCTGGTAGTTGACTTTATAGTGGTCAGCTATTCCTTGTTTGACAGTATTGGATAACTAGTCTATAATAATAATTCAAATTTAATAGAATTTGTTAATTGACATGCAGTAAAAAATTGTATTTGACAGAATGTGATAGATGGCATATAATGATACGAAGTATCTATTTGATGATGTATAAGCTTTGACAATTGCCATAATCAAACTCACAAAAATATGCCATAAAGCTTCCACAGCCGAAATGAGAAGGAAAAATGTCACCTGCACAAAAATTTGAATTCAAATTTGAGATCTGAAGTTTTGAACTCCAGATATGAGTACAGAAATTAAAAACTAGGAATAAATTAAGAAGTACTGTATAGTGATCTACATGATTATGTGAATGGGTGCTCTGAGAAACTTATATAAAAGAAAATAAACAGAGTGGATTACAAGAGAGTGGATAGGATACTCATGCATTCTTCCTTCCCTGCTTCCTTTCTCCTGGTTCAGCCCCTTGTGGTCACTCCAAAGTGAATCCGATCATTGGAGGACCCTTTGGAGTTCTGGAAAGTATAGAACAAGAGGAATGATATTTGGGTAGAGCTTCTAAAACTGAAAAGTTCCATTCACCAAGCAAGAATGCAATTAAAACACCTTCTTATGTGGATACAAGCCAGGGAGAACATGAATTTTTGAATAAGAACAAAATTCAAGAAATGTGAGTGAAAAGTACTTAAGTAAAAGATTTTTCAAAGATGAAGTAAGAGCACAATTGCTGTAGTAGTGATTTTCCACCATAGGATGCCATACATGGGTCAGAATTTTGTGACATCTGGGATGAGCATTAGGGCAGAGATGGACAATATATGATCTTAGGAGTGAATGAGCTAATGTCATGTGGATTTCAATATAAATTTTTAACTCCCACCCCCAAGTTATCAGTTCACTTTAGTTTACTCCAGGTTCCTTGCCTATAGACTGCTACTAGTAAAAAAGCACAAGAGTCTCTGAAAGAGGAAAAAAGAGGGGCTAGAGAGTGAACGGATGTCCCCACTAACTTTTGGTATTGGTCCAATCCACTGTTTCTTGCTTCAGGTCCCCAGTCAGCAGACGATGCTCCTCCTCATAGAAAATGGACTTTTAGGGTACGAAAAAAATGAAAGAATTGTTACATACAACATGTTGAATGCTTTGGTGTCAGCTTAGCATGACATATAAATCTGCTGATGTTGGTTTATTCAATAAGCTATGGTAAGCCATGGCTTAGTGTGATATATGAACCAGGTCATTTTTGAACAGCATCTTTTTCAGCATTCTTTAGACCAAACGTAGGCCACTTTTTTCTCTCTGGGGACCATACTTGGGCTGTAGAAGATATGGCCAATGACATCAACAGTATATTGCTCAATTAGAAATATGCTCCTGAAATGTTGGATTTTGGCCCTAGTGTGTCATGCTATGCCTGTTTACTGGGGATTAATGTCTGAGTTCATAGTTCATAGCATTGTACTCTAAATTGTTCTGAGTCTTAACTCCTCATTCCACTGTGTAAAGAATACTAATGGAATAGTAATAATAATAGGTATGGTAATAAATAGTACTTGTGCTGGGATATTATCTGCCTTAGGTACTTCGTGAAGAATGGCATAATAGAAATTAAATAAATAAGTAGAACACTAACACATTTTACTTTGCTTAGTTTTCATGAACACATAGGTTGCTTTATTTATTTCTATTGATTGTGAACTACTCATAGGCAGTATAGACTAAATAAATATATAGTAATGGAATTATAATCATTATTACATTATTATCTTGACTTGGGCTCTTATTCAACCATGATGGTTCACAAAATTCTCCTCCAGGCATTAGATCTTGCCTTCCTAGTGGATTTGTCTAGCTTTGACCAGGCTGATTTTTACGAATCACTTGAGAAACCACCACCATCTCCTTCTGCAGCTATTTGTTATCAGCTCCTTTGCCTTAACTACTTCCATTTGTAATTTAAACACCCTAATTTAATAGGTTTGTCTCATTATTTTGATTAATCATATTAACTCATACTAATTAAGAGATGGATTTAGGTAATGACAGAGGTTAATGGGATCAATTTTCACTTTCCCCTGTTTTTTCGGGCATGGGGTACAGGAACATGAAGGGAAAAGAGAAAGAATGGAAAAATGAAAAGAGTGGGTAAAAATCAAAGTAAGCAATCAGAAATTCTCTGTTAATTGAATGTCTGATTTTATTAATGATGAAATTTATAAAGGCCTTTGAGAAAAGAAAAGAATTTAGCTAGTTCAGCAGTTAAGTGTGAAAATTAACTAAGATATAAAAGTTAAAGTATCAATTTTCTTTTCTTTTTCTCTTAAAAGAAAACTTACTGTGCTGTCCATTGCATGTCTATTCAAAAAGAAGTCCTATTGTATTCAGTGATGCATATTTCCCAGGAAGTAAGGATTTCAGATTGATTTGACATTTTACTCCGTAATTCTTTAGCTGCTTTGAGTTGCACACCTTAACTCATAAAGGAATATTATGTCTTTTAATGGTCATGAAACCTTAAGAATGGAGAAGAAGGTAATAAATGAATGAGTTTATATACAACAGTAAACAGTACCTGCTCAAATTTTTGTTTCTTTCTGATTTCTATCTCACTAGGATTCTTACTGAATATTGACAGAAGGGTATGGAATAATTATACAAATTCTTTAGTTTGGGCCAACCATGTTATTCCCATTTGCTAGTAAATATGCAGTAAAAGCCCACCAAAATGGCAAATTATCTGGGAAACCATTCTTGAAGAACTTACCAATATTTATTTTATTTTATTTATTTATTATTTCAATTTATTCCCTGCCCATCTCCCTTGCAAGGGACTCTGGGCGGGTTACAACAATTGAAAGTTTAAAAACTATACAAAAACAATATCTAAAATACATCCAATAATAATAAATTACATAAAATCCAAGATGGGGGGACCGTATATAGCTTGTTGTTTTATATAACTGTTTCTTTTTCACATTAGATGGCCCAAGAGTAATCCAAGATAAGGAGAAGCTTGCTGTACCAATATTCTGCCTAGAAGAAAATGCTCTTCTCAAGTGACTTGCCTCCATTACTTTGAGTAGAATCACATGGAAGATAGTTAGAAGTTCACTGCCCATTTTGTGAGACAAGTTGTTCCAGAGGTGAGCAAGGGCTAGACGTCCAATCAGAATATTGTTGTGGAAACCAAAATTCCTTTCATAATAGTCTCACCCTAGAGAAAAATACAGCAAATGAGTATCAGTGTGGGGTTGAAAAAGCAGAGTACTGTAGTAACTAAGAGGTGGCAAACACCCAGATTCAAGTTCCCATTTAACATACAACTCACTTGATTTGGGGAAGTTACTAGTTTATTGTTGTTATGAGATTAGAATGAGTGGAACCCTCATATGTTCAGAGATTGTTATTTCTCTTGATATAACATGTTGGGGACATACAATCAAGAGAACTGTATTGCTGTTGCTTCATAACTTGTTTACACTTCCTAAAGGCACCAGTTTGATCACCACTAGAAACAGGGTATTATGGTCTTTTCCATCCTAATGTGCTCAAGATGTGATGAGACTACTCTTCCCAGAATTCCTAATCAGAATCAGACTGAAGATACAGACTAAACATCAAATGGAGAGCCCCTTGAGTGCAGCACTTGCATTAGACAGAATAATCTGGGAATTGTAATCAAACACTTATGGAGGGCACCAGGTTGGGGAAAGCCACTGCTTTGAATACTACTTCAGATGGACCTTCCATCTGTTCCAGCAACAAACCTACACAACACTTGCATATACACACACTCACACTCACACACACACACACTCACACATACATATTCATAGCAGTAGCCCACATCATTCATTTCCTCAAAAACAGTATGCATTCATTTTCATAACTTTCTCTTTCATTACAATATTAATGGGACTATCAGTG
This sequence comes from Charina bottae, assembly GCA_023362775.1. Lineage (NCBI taxonomy): Eukaryota > Metazoa > Chordata > Lepidosauria > Squamata > Charinaidae > Charina > Charina bottae. Next base: position 123,473,629 of record JALMGJ010000001.1, read on the forward strand.
ACAAAGGACAAGGGAAGCATTTTTAATGTTTATCTGACAGTTGCAAATTTCACTTGAGGTTGTTTACTGGGATCTGATTGTTGGCAAAGAGAAGTAGGAGAGGCAGCAAGATGAATGGGATCACAGGTATAAGAGATGTATTTATGGACTTTCTGAATACAATCTAAGAGTAATAAAAAGGGGGGAATCCACTCTTTCTCTTACCCCTCCCCTAGATAGTCTTCAGAAGTTTTAACCTCTGTGAAAAATGAGGGATTGTTTTAATTAATTTCTGTCTATTCCAGGTGCCCTGTTCAAAGTGAATCATGTTGCATTTGTGTGTCAGTCCATTAAAAATTACACACTGGCCTTTCTATGTGCTGCACATATGTCATCCTTCCCCTTCTTACTTGCGTGCATATTTTGCCCAAGAAAGGATTTAAAGGGAGGAAAGAGAAAAGCATAGCATCTGCCTTGCATCTCTTGATTTGTCCACATGACAGCTTTGGTTGGGGCTGCTGTAACATCCAAATGGCAGCACTGAAATTGTGCAAAGAAAATGGAGCCCATTTCTCCCACCAGCCCCTGTTCATAGATTTCATATCACAGATGAAGCAGATCCAGTCTTCCAAATTTGGGTAATCTGGAAATGCTACTTTTCAGGGATTGCTCTGACGGACAGGGCCAAGCATGAGTGGGAGAGAAAAAAAAAGGGGCTGAATGGTAGATTAGGGTTGAGAAAATTTATGGAAACGTATTTTTCTGTATTTCTACTATTTAGAATTCTTGTACAATTTCCTGGTGCCAAACACATTGCTGAGTAGAACAAATAACGTTTTTGAACAATTGATTTCTGGCCTAGGCTATTCTCTTAGCAGAGGGAATGTGTGTGTACTGTAGTTAAAATAGACCTCCCACCCCAAGAGTTAAGAGTCTTTTGCAAGAGTCCACCTTGGGATCATGGGCTTACCTACTTGAAAGGAAACGTCTAAATGCTGGTCAATATTTCAAAATTTCAACAGCACAGTTTAGATGAAAACATTTAGCACACTTGAGGGGTTTTTTGTAGTATTTATTATTCAATAAGTAGAAGTCAAAACCCTTGTACTGCATATCACACAGAGCTACCTGTAGTTCCCATTCAGTGAACTGTCTTCCTTTGCCCAATACGGCATAGTTTCTCTAGAACTAGAATAACCAATCTCATTGTTTTTGTCAATAGGAAGGTAAGTGAGTGGGACAAAGCATCATTATAAGCAGGGACACAGATCCCAGGGGCAGTGGGAGACAGAACTGTTGATGTGGTTATATATACACACTGACTGGAGAAGGATATGTACATATACTTCAGATAAAAGATTACCATGATGGCTGATATCAAGAAGAAACTGGACTAAACTGAATTGGAGAGCCTTTCATGCTGTATCCTACTAAGTAACAAACCAACGTGCTTAAACAGGGAATTGTTTAATCAATGTATACTCCCTGCGCTGATCTATGGTTGTAAAACCTTTACAGTAAACAGAGTGATATGGCAAGAAAAGAAATACATGAATCTGACAACAGACAGCAATATGTGACATAATGAAGTGGGTAACTTCATGGAAATGGCAATAGACTGGCCATAGCACTTGAGAAACAGATCAATGCTAGACAACAACCATCCTTGACTGGATGCCAATTAACCTTTAAAAACCTAGAAAATGCCCAAAGAAATGCTGGACAGATGACATAACTCAATTCAAAGATGTTAACTGGAAATGATGTAGTTGGAAAGCAGCTGAAGAGGCCTTCATCCTGCAGTGGATTGATTTGGGCTAATACTGACTTAATACAGCTGTAGCTGTATGTGTGTATATACACACATATCCAAATTATATATGAGTAAATTTCTGTTACTCAAAAATACACACACCTATGTTCCTTTCCATATTGGAAATGATATGCCTCTGGGAACAGTTGCGAAGAAACATGGTTTACTGTTACATTTATGCTAGGCTTCTCATAATTAGCCGCTATGGGAACAGAACACTGGATTAGCAAAGCCTAGTCTGCCAGAATGCTAGACTAGGCTTTGACTAGGCTAGGGCACAGGTCATTACATTTTCTTAATTTGGAGGTTATACGTCTGGCAGGACCCAGGAGATGGGCCTTTTCTGCTGTGGCACCTGCCCTGTGGAACATCATTCCCCCCAAAGTGAGACTGGCCCTGTCCTTGACATCCTTCCGGAAGTCCGTTAAAACATAGTTATGTCAACAGGCTTGGGGATCTCAAGGAAGTGGTGAATTAGTGAGATGGTGGTATTACCTATAACAGTGCTTTCCAAAGTCCCGCCGTTGGCAACACACCAATGGTGGTGGTGGTGGTGGTGGCGCGGAGGCAGTGGTGTGCACGGCGGTGGCGGCAGTGGCGGTGGCCTCATGTGTCATGCTAAAACCCGGAAGCACTGATGGCGCGCCGCGCACGCCACCGCGCGTGGCGACGCACCATCTGCACTTCTGGGTTTTGTGGCAACACACTAATGTGTCGCGACACACAGTTTGGAAAGCTATGGCCTATAACAATAACTCTCTTGCTACTCTGTTACTATAACCCTGACTAGTATTTTTAATTGTAGATTTTTTTTATTGTTAGCTTTTATGATTTGTTTTTTATTGTACGCCACCCAGAGTCACGTTCTGTGAGATGGGGGATATATAAATAAGATAAATAAATAAATCTCTTCCATACATCTCTCAATTTATATTACGTCACAATAGTTCCCAATATATGTGAAGAAATATATGGAAGAGGTATCACAGATAGTTTTTTACAGCACACTTCTGCTTTCAGCATCAAACATAAGGAAGAGAATGAACAATGAACAATTCTTGCATGAACAATGCAAGAATATGAACATGCCAGTTCAGACCAGAGAACACGTGGATTTCATGTATCATCACTTAGTGAAACTAGGCCAGTTAATCAGTTACCAGGACTGATTTGGCTAATTCCTTTCACGTTCCCCAATAGCTAGACTAATTACTGCTGAAGGTTGCTTATGGTCACCCATTCCCCAGTGCTCATTGTCTTTGCATGGAACTGTATTAGCAGAAACAAGGCTAGAAATGAGGTGGGATAGGTGGATGCCTTCCTTAGACAAAGTCAGGCCCAGGCCAAGAACAACATACAGCAATCCAGCCAAAGTCCAGTTCTTTATTAGCTTATACTGTATAGACAGAATCTTGCCAGACTTACTCTAACAGAATTACTCTAACCTAGTGGATATATCCTGGGAGATTCTAGGGAGTCAATATTCTAACTCTCTTCCTCTTCCCACAATCCAGTTCAGGACTGTGTTGTCTCTTGTCTCGCTCCCCTCCTTAGAATGTGCTCCCTCCTTCCTGAGAACCTGCTGCATTACTATAGTCCATCACAGACAACATGCTAAAAAGATGAGAATATTTTCAATGCCAATGTAATACTTTTCAATAAAAATTGAATATGATTTCTAGCATGTTACCCAAAATATGACATAAAGAACTCAAGATAGTGCAATAACTAGAATTATTAGTTAATAATTAAGTAATAGATTTAGAACTAAAAATACAGACAAATAAAAAATAGAGTTAGATAGATAAGCTTGAAAATGGAAGGATGAAAGGAAATAATAAAGATTAAAACAATTGTCACTAGAGTGGAAAAAAAAGATAAGAAATCTATTAAACAACCAGAAACCTACTGAAAAGAATAAAGACAAGTTTATTGTGGTTCAGTTTTCTCACATTTATTGTTTCTCTCAAGCAATAAATCATACCTAATTTTGAGGTTACAAACTGAGCCTCTGTATGTGTGTTCTATCATCCCAAAAGAACTACTAATGCCAAAGAGGAAATATGAATTTTTATGAAAGCAACAAATAAAAAAGTATTAGAGGACAGATTACTCTCTCAACAGAATGAATGAAAAGTGGAGATAAGAACAGAGGGTGTGGAAGCTGCTTGGAACAGAGTGAAAATAACTGTGTCATATTATGCCACAGAAGTGTGTGGAATTACAATAATGGGAAGTATGAAAAAGAATTCTTGGTGGAAAGATGAAGCTAAAGGGGCTGTGGATGAGAATGATTGCTGATGGGAGCAAGATGTTGTATAACAATAATATAGAGAAAAATATTGTTTTAAAATGTAATCAAAGAAAGCAAGGAATGGTGAAGATTAAAAGAGGCAGAACAATTTTGATAGAAATAAAAGTTGTTTTGGAAGTGAGTGAAAAAGGCTAAACAAGGACCCTCCACCAGAACGAATGCAATTACAAATAAAAATGATGAAATTATTTGAGATGAAACTGAAGAGAGGAAATGCTGGAAGGAGTGCTTTAGAGATTTGTATGGGCATGCTAGTTCCAATTAAGAACCAGTTATCTTGGAAATTCTTAAAAGAGGCCAATCAGAAATCTACCTAGATGAGGAACCAATCAGGAACCACCTTTCTTGGACTCCCATGAAATGGACCAATCATAGATTAGCTTGCCAGGTTCATTACAACAGCCCAGCCAGTCCCTGTTCAGTTTCCTGTGAGCTGCAGAGAAGTATGCTACAAAGCAGCTCATTCTTCCTCTGAAGATGCCAGCCACACACCAGAAAACGTCAGGACACCAGAAAACTAGACCATGGCCATTCAGCCTGAAAGCTTATCACTGCTTAGTTATGTAAAAGATTTTAAAGGGAGACACTGAGGAAAGTGAAGGCCTGAGTTCAGGTACCTATTCTGCCTACACTACAACGGGAACTGGCCTGAATGATTTGCCTGGGCAATATTGGAGGCATTGCTATACCAAGAACCATAGTCAAAGCCCATGGCAAAATGTAAAGCAAGAACATAAGGAAACAAAAGCCACCTCATCAAGTTATGTAGGGTAATGGAAAAGTGCCTTGAAAAGAGTTTTAAAAAGTCAGATTCCATCTTCACAGGAGAATGGATAGCATTGAGAAAAAATACTTCATCCCAGCCTCCTCATAGATAAATTTGGACAATTTATCTACACTATAATTGTTTAGGAGGATGTTCTGAACAGAAAGCCCTTAGAAGGGAGTTTCTATATCTTGATTTGAGGATCCAATTTTTCCAACTTACTTTGGCTTACATAGATTCCATCTCCCTCCCCTCCCCTCCCCCACTCCATTCCATACCCCCCCCCTCCAGTTCAGAAGGAGAAATAGAGACATGGGTGATTTTAATGTTCAGAAATTAATAATGTAGGTTGGTTGGTTGGTTGGTTGGTTGGTTGGTTGGTTGGTTGGTTGGTTGGTTGGTTGGTTCGTTCATTCATTCATTCATTCATTCATTCTTTCGATTTCTACCACCGCCCCATCTCCCCCAAAGGAGACTCTGTTATTTCTGAACAGAAGGTTATTCAGAAATTATTATATACCAGTGACTATAGTGGTCTGGAACAACAACAACAACAACAAAAGATGCACATCTATTTCATTTTATGTTTATTTATATATTTATTTAATTGCAACATTTTTATTGATCCGAAAAAGACTCCCTAAACAGTTCCTTAAAGTTAATAATGAAGCAGTTCCTGCCTTTAAACTTTCGATGTCAAAGACCATATAGAAGAAAAGGAGGGGAGGGGGGAGCAAACTCAAGTATTGCTTTTTTGATATTGTTTGATGTAAAAGTGTCTCCACGCCCCCCCAGCACCTCCACCCCCAGGCAGAACAGGGTGGAGCAACTGCCCTGCCCTGCTGCACCTTCTCAGGCCAATAAATATGCTCAAAGCTCCCACTTGGAATTATATTTCCTTGGCACAGCCTCGCAATGGAACTTGTTGCCATGATTTGATGAGCTTTAAGTAGCAAGTATGGGGCGTGGTGGCTCAGCGGGTAAGACGCCAGGCTTGTCGATCGGAAGATCGCAAGTTTGGAGGTTCGAATCCCTAGCCCCGCGTGACGGAGTGAGCTCCCGTACTCGCCCCAGCTCTTGCCAACCTAGCAATTCGAAAGCATGCAAATGCAAGTAGATGAATAGGTACCACTTCAGTGGGTAGGTAACAGCGTTCCGCGCGCGTCATGTGGCCACATGACCGTGGAAGCGTCTTCGGACAACGCTGGCTCTTGGCTAAGAAACAGAGATGAGCACCAGCCCCTAGAGTCGGACACGACTGCACAAATGTGCGGGGGGATCCTTTACCTTTACCTTTTAAGTAGCAAGTATAATTATTGCTATCAGGGATGATGGGTTCATCAGTGGCTTTTAATTATGTAACCTCTACATAGAGAGGTAATATGTCTCTGAATACCAGATGTTAGCAATAAATAGGAAGTAAAGTCCATCTCTTTAATTTGGGTCCCCATGCCAACTTCTAGAAGCTTCTGGTACCAGTTATCGGAGACGGCATGTTGGACTCATTGCATTTCATTCTGGTTCAGCACAAAAGCCCTTGCATTTCTTGAAATCAATCTATTTACTTTTTTATTTTTCCTAACACAATGCTCAAGGAGGCATACTGAGCTCCCCCACAACCACCATTTGAGCCTTACAATAATCTCTGGAAGAGGTTAAACCAGTGTTTCTCAACCTTGGCAACTTGAAGATGTGTGGACTTCAACCCCCAGAATTCCCCACCCAGCATTCTGGGGGTTGAAGTCTATTCTGGGTGTTGAATTCTGGGGAATGAAGTCCACACATCTTCAAGCTGCCGAAGTTGAGAAAGGCTGGGTTAAACTGAGAGAGAGATTTTGGTCCAAGGTCACTCGGTGGACCTCATGACCGAATGGAGGTTTGAATCTGGGTTTCTGCAATCCTTGTTTAGCATCAGAACCAATACACTCTATTAGCCCTCTGATTATACCCTCCATGTTCCACAGCAGTTGAGATTCCAGCCTTATGGGAAAAATGCAAAACAAATGAACAGAAATACATGAATAAAAAGCTAACAAATTTTAAAGATTGAATGTTTTTGATTCCCACCGGCTTTGACACACCCAAGGTGCTGCACAATGACGTCTTTCTCCCATCCTACCCCTCTGCAGTGGCATGGATGAGCTAATGGGTTGTTCAGAAAACTGGAACAGGAAGAAATTTTGGAGCATGCTAAGTTTTGGCATAAATCATAGACTCCATTCTCCTGTCGCTTTGGTTGGAAAGTAAGTGCGTGCCCGCTTCTTGGTGATCATCCAAGTGATACCCTCTTCGGAATTCCACAGTATAGTCTTCTGTCCGTGTGTAACAAATGATGGCTATAAAAGAAAGCGATCACAAAGTTGATACAGCAGGAGGCATTTGTTTATATTCTTATAGTATGTATCTGATTGAATAGAAATTATCACTTAAATTTGACAAATGGAGAGGCTTTTGGTGCAGATGCCAGACTTCAGCTGAGGCTATGCTGGCTGTGAACTTTCCCCCCCCCCCCCAGACGTCCATTAGGAATCCAGGTGTCAAAACAGCTGAAGTTTGCAGTTCGAGCAGACACTGGCCTTTTCGGAGAACAATAATCCACGGGTCTATGACAAATTGCAAGCTGAAAGGTAGATTGTTTTGTAACTTCTCACCTTAAATGTTTCTAGTGCAGAAAAATAGAAGTTTATCCTGAGAACTAGAACCTTGATATGAATGGGATAATGGAAAGGTGTTTAACCTGTGTGCAAGAGTTAAACATGTGTTGGGAAAAGCCCTACTTTTATGTTCCCTACACCTGAAGCCTCCATAGATCTGACTATGTTATTTCCTGTAAGAAATTCCTAAGGACTTCCAACTGAATTTTCCCATGATTGGGAACCCAAAATATAGCTCCCGGATAGCCCTGTTTTTTTTACAGTAGCTAGTCTGAGTTCAAGAAGCTGATCCTCCAGGGCAGAGCTTTCCAAACTTTTCATGTTGGTGACACACTTTTTAGACATGCATCATTTCGCGACACACTCTTACAGCAGGGCATCATTTCGCGACACACTCTTACAGTAGGGCACAAGGCAGGCACTAGGACCTGCATGGAATCACAGCAGGTTTGGAGGCAGCCAGGCACAAGGCAGGCACTAGGACCTGCGCGGAATCCTGGCAGGGCTTGGAGGCAGCAGCAGCCGCAACACACCCAGACACTGCAGCCGACACGCTAATGTGTCCCGACACACAGTTTGGAAAGCTCTGCTCCAGGGGATCCCCCAAAGCAGGGCCCCTTCAGCTTCCATTGAATACTATCCAATTCAAAGCGCGCTGCCAACTTTCCAACCAGCAGAGGTGCTCTAATAGTTTAATGCCTCCTGCTTCCTTGGTGAGCCACAGCTACTTTGCATAAGCCTTGAAGCACCTTCTCAGTCCCTTCTTAGCTCTGCACAATTCCTCTTGAACTTCTCCTTGTTGGCACATCTAAGTCCCATCCTCTCCTCTTCCTCTTTAGCATCATCACCACAATCCTCCCCAGATCACACATAATGAGCGAGCGCTCCTCACAAGTGAGACCTCACACTCCACATTGGCCAAGCTACCAAACCCTTGTGCCTTCTCTCCTTTTCATGTTATTCATGATAAGTCTTTCCATTTCTCCCTTTGCTTAAGTCCTTTGCCACTTCTAAACTAATTGTTTTGTTTCCTTCTCTTTCCTCTTTTCCTACCCATTCTTTCCAGGCTATTTCTTCTATTTCTTCAAATGCAGGTACATTGCACATATAGCTTCACAGTTTTTATACTCTTCCCAAGCCCTACACTTGGCTTCTTTCTTCTTAGCTCCTTGGGGCAGCCTTCCCCTCCCTCCCCTTCTAGAGGTCCCCATTTCTGATTTCCTTGCAGGCTCCACCAGCTGGTCTGCCACCAGCTTCATATCACCCTGCAATCCATTTACCTCTAGTTCCTCCTATTTATCTCAACGTCTAAGGAGACTGTTTTCTCTGCTTCTGACTAGTTCTAGTTATATGACCTGAGCGACCCTATTTGGAGCACCCAAATTAATTTCCTGGCTGCTCATGGAAAACCCCTACCACTTTGAACCAGAATTATTACCCATTTCCCCAACTCGATATCCCTTTCCCCAGCAGATATATGGTTGGCCTGATCTTATAGGCCTTCAAAAAGAGGTCAAGACCTACTTCTTTCCCAGGCCTTTGGGTCAGGATGAGCAGCAGATTCCCAGTTGGATGATTTATAGTATATTTTAGTTCTGGTTGCAATTTTATTGCTTTAGTTGGTTTTTAATGCTATGTGTTGTTTTCTTTTGTGTTCTGCATTTATTGTTGATGATTTTTGTAGGCTGCCCAGAGTGTCATTATTTGAGTTGGGTGGCCCATATACATGCTCTAAATAAATAAATAAATAAGCAAACACATAAACAAATAAACTTGGCCACAACTCTGTAGGGATATACCATTAAGATTTCCAGTCTTGCTGAAGCTTACAGACACATTCAGTACTCAGTATAAAAAGATCTAGACAGGCATCAGGCGGAGAGAGCTACTGTCCTCCAGACCCTTTTGCTTCTCCGTCATAGGCTGTGGAGAATTTGACTTTGCCAAAATCAGTCTTGGCTGAACATGCAGTGAGAATGGACACATTTCTCTGATTTGACTGGTTTTTGTTTAAAAGAATTAATTAATCAACCAGAAATCAAATATACATGAGGCGAGTTTTCTGAATGGGTCATTCAACACATTCAGGTTGTATTTTATACAATTGTGCCTATCTTGTCTGATAAGCTAAACCTGTGTTGGAACAGAAGCATCAGTTCCTCTGGGCCTACCTTTGAAAGGGGTCTGTCAATCAACCTACAGTAACCCTCATGTACAAAACTTTGCTTTGCCCATAAAATTATGAGTTTATAGTTCCTTGAGCCTGGTGAGAGTCACAGTGTTGCCTAAAAACTCAGGCACCCCGAGTTTGGCGTGGAGCTGATAAAAACTTGGTCCCTGAATTTGGGAGAGAAACAACTTAACCTTTGCAAAGGTGGCTTTCTTCCTACCCGAAAACACGAATCACAAAGTATTTCAGGCAAAAGCAAAAAGCATTTATTAAGGGGGGGTCAAATCCTTTTATAGGGTACAGACACAAATGATACATACATTTGTATATGTGATACGTCATAAAGCAAGTAATCAAACAATAAAAGACATTGATTCCATGTGAGAATTGAACAATAGAAAACATTGATTCTAGATAACATCCCACAAGTGGCAAATTTATGGGTTATGTCACTCCCTTTCCCAGCCGGGTTTGTATCATCTTAAAACTTACAAGTGTATTCAAGGACTTTCAGAATACGCTTTCTATTATTTAGTTAATGAAAAGGCTAGTTTTTCAATGTAAAAGAAAGAAAGGGTTTTGGATAAAAGGAAAACATGGTTTCTTGAACTTGAAAAGAAGGCATGGATGCCATGCTTAAATGCTAATATCACCTTCATTAAAAAGCTAATAAGGAAGCCTAAAAATTCCAGGAAACAACAGAATCTAGTGTTGTGTAAAAGCAGTTACTTTTCTGGGGGGTCTTGTTGGCATTGTTGTGAGAACCAGGGAGATTTTAATGGTCTATGTGGAATGAGCATTGCAATAGAAATATTTGTAGCTTGTTTAAATTTGGTTTATCATTGGCTAGATAGCTACAAAGTGGACAGCAAGTTCTGGCATTTTATGGATATTGCTTTGTTTTTCACTTTGGCAAGTAATAGAAGAGTTTGAGAAGGTTTCAAAAAAAACCCACGGAAAATACCCTGGCAGGGGGAGTCAGCAGCAATTCAAAACATAAAGCCTGAATGATTTCCATTGTTCCATTTCCATCTTTCATCATTTTGGAAAGAAATAAAATTGTTTTGGAAAGAAATAAAAAGTTCTTGAGCTATAGCTCAAAGTAGAAAACTGCCCAGAGTCCCCCGGTTGGGGGAGATGGGCGGTGATATAAATTTAACAAATAAATAAATAAATAAATAAATAAATAAATAAATAAAATAAATAAGCAAGCAAGCAAGCAAGCAAGCAAGCATACTGTCACACAATGTTTATAGCCTATTCCTACTCTGTTTTGGCTTTCCTTGAGAAGCAAAGAATTTCTCAATGAACTCAGCGCCCTTAAACTCTCGACATCAATGACTTAGAAATCCACTGAAGGCAGTTCCAATCTGCTTAATGCTCAAGTGCTAGACTAGAGCTGTGAATGAATGATGCACAGCCAGGAAAACTGCCAAAGGCATGAGAAGAATGGCCAAAACCGTATTGCTTGTACCGTTATTTGTTTTTAAGGCAAACTAGCCTTTTGTTAGCCTAAGTAGAGGGCATAATGAAGGCTTTCAATTAATCCCCTTAACCTACAAATGTGTTAAATGATTGAAGTATTAGGTTTGCTAATGACTAAAAAAAGACAAAGTATTCTGCATATGCAAAAGATTGCATTCACTTAGTGAAAGAAATTGTGCATATTTTGCTTCTTCTCTCTATAGCAGGGTCCAAAAACAAAGTTCCAACATGTTATCTTAAGTCTATCAAAAGGCATTGCTGGCTACAATATGCTAATGAAAACAATAATATTCACCTGAAGATTCCATTCTTATGCATCCTGCTCCTAGCTTATATTTTGGAGAATCATGGAGGTCTTTTAACATCCCTGATAGAATGTAAGGTTTTATGGCAAACAAGATATGCATGGAACACAAAGGCCTACATTTTATTTTTAATCATGTAAAGGCTAAAGCTAAAACTGAACTCCAAAGCTAAAACTGAACTCCAGAATGCCATAGAAGAGATTTCATTTCAAAAGCAAAGGATGCCTAACATCTACAGGTAGGGCTAGAAAACAAATGGCCTTGAAGACAGGTCACTGGGGGGCCCAAAGGTGGTGGCTGCAAATGCATGATTTATTTATTAATCAAATTTATACGCCGCCCATCTCACTGTACCAATGACGCCTTGTCCCTTTTGTACATGTGTTAGATGCGTGACACATTAAAAAGTAGCAGGGTTTGATCATGCAGCCACTATTTTAGTTTTTTAAACTTCCCTTGTGGACTCTCCTGAGTGGAAACCCACAGCTAGTTCATATCAAAAGAACTGTGCCAGGTGAATCAATAGGCTGAGTTCCAAAATCCACCTTTCTATGTTTGCCCCTGTTCCATGCTGTTTCCTTAGCTTTCTGCTAGCTGTACCCCATCTAAATGCATATATCTTCTTTTTATATTGCCTTTGTTTCTTTTGTCCCCTAGATGCATGGCCTTGTATGCACTATAAAAAAAATAAATAAACTGCTGCACCAAGGATTCCAAGTTCTGTTCTCTGCCATGTTTCTAAATATGAGAACTAGAAGTTGAGTGTCTCGTGAAGCTGAATAATTAATCCAACAAATCTATCAGCCAGAAGATAACTGGCTAAGCTGCATAGCTTCCCCAGGACTGAGAATGTCATGGGATGTGGATCATAACATTGCTTTTGGATCAGCACAGCTTGTGCATGTGAAAGAGGTCAGAGAACATCTGCTCAAAAAAACATGGTCTGAAAGCTTCTCTGTTTCTATTATTAACATAGAGGCCATAGAAAATTGTGCAGTCTGTTTTGCTCCCTAGTCACCTTATCGCAAACATCCTCTTTCATACTAGCTGGGATTGATGGAAATTGTTGTCCAAGATATCTAGAAGGTACCAGGCCGATAAGGCTGCATTTGAGTGCGTACAGTATTGTCTCCTCTTTAAGGAAGAAAGTTACACTTGAGTTTACTTCAGAATTCAGGGTCCATTTATCCATCCATGTCCTGAGAAAGAGTAGTTTTTTGAGGTCCTGCTTGGTCACCTTGACAGGGGCGCGATGGCTCAGCGGGTAAGGCGCCAGGCTTGTCGATCGGAAGATCGCAGGTTCGGAGGTTCGAATCCCTAGCCCCACGTGACAGAGTGAGCTCCCGCACTCGCCCCAGCTCTTGCCAACCTAGCAATTCGAAAGCATGCAAATGCAAGTAGATTAATAGGAACCACTTCAGTGGGAAGGTAACAGTGTTTCGTGCGCGTCATGCCAGCCACATGACCGCGAAGGCATCTTCGGACAACGCTGGCTCTTCGGCTAAGAAACGGAGATGAGCACTGCCCCCTAGAGTCGGACACAACTGTGCAGGGGAAACCTTTACCTTTACCTTGGTCATCTTAGAACAGAGCTTTCCAAACTGTGTGTCAGGACACGTTAGTGTGTCGGCTGCAGTATCTGGGTGTGTCGCGGCTGCTGCTGCCTCCAAACCTGTCCTGCCAGGATTCCATGCAGGTCCTAGTGCCTGCCTTGTGCCCTGCTGTAAGAGTGTGTCGCAAAATGATGTATGTCTAAAAAGTGTGTCACCAACATGAAAAGTTTGAAAAGCTCTGACTTAGAAGATAGTCACCTTAGTAAGTGATAGGCAAGCTGCCTTCTGTTCATCTCAGCATGAACTCTTGACCTGCTTTTCCTGCCTGAATTTTCTGAAATTTCAACAACTGGGGATCAGGGTTCTCTTAAGGACTTCCATGTAGGTCTACTTTATGTTCAGGAAAGGATGCCCTGCTGTCTGTATCATGGCTTTCTGATCTTCACTCAACTGCATTCTGAAGGTGGCCATTCGTGGCAGAAGAGTCTTCTTTGTGGATTAAAATCCTGACAGACTCCTACCGTGAAGTATTCATAGTGGAAGTTAAACACTGTTTCCAAAGTCTTTCCCATTATTGTTATTATTATTGATTTAATATCTAATTTGTAGGTTTTCTCTCTCCCCCTCTCCTTTGTAATGGCTTCTACTGTCTGTCTTCCACTTCATATTTTATTGTAATTATACCTTTAATATAATCTAGTTGGATAACATTTAATGTAAAATGGTACGACAAAGCTGTTAATGAACAGGGGTGTCTATGGGAGGGGGGTTCAAAAAAGTCAAGAGGACAGCTGCAACTTTGTGACTGAAGCCTTACAATGCCCAGAAAAAAGGAGCAGGGCTGTAATTATGTGGTCGTGGGTGTCCTCTTGACTTTTTTGATTCAGCCCCATCAGTGAACATTCCTGTAAATGGACAAATGGGTAAATAAGTGGTCACCTTTCGCATCCTTTCCAGTCTTCCGATATGAGCATCGGGGCAAAGAAGCCAAGACCCATAAGTGGGTCCCCTGTCAGTTGCAGTATCCCTTTTACTAGTTGCGTCCATGATTTATGGACTTTTTTTATTTGGGGTTTCCTCCAAGGCTTTGGGGTATTAAGTTAATTGCATATCATTTCTCTTTGTCTCCTTAACAGGCAGATCCTCTCCTTTGCAACCGCTCTTCTTCGGCTCTCCTCTGTGTCTCCATCATGAGGCTCCAGCTGCAGAGCACCTATGGGGCAAGTGCCTTGGCCTGCTGCTTTGGCAGGAAGCCACTTTCCTCTCCAGCGTGCGCAGAAAGTGCGTCCAAAATCAGCCCAGAGGACAGCAATAATAGAGCTGGCACCTTCCTGTCCTCCTCCTGTTCGCTGGGGTTCCCTGTGCACCATTTATTCATCACCGTTAACAGGGATGAGGCCTCCCAGTCCCTGTGCAGTACTTGGGAAATGTTCTCTCTATGCTATATTAGACTTTTATCTCACTCAGGAGCAATTGCCTCCTTCTGTCAGGAGTTTCATTGTTAATCCCTTGGAGTAGCCTCATTATTTTGCCTCCTGACAGATTTATCTCTCCTCACTCTCTTGTCCCATGTATATTATCAAGTTGACCAATTTTTGTTGACTTCCAAATCCATAATTCTCTTGTCCTAGCTCCTTCCCAAAGATGCTGACCATCTCAAGAGAATCTGCACTTTGTAATCAGATGTTTCCTCTTCCCAACTGCCCTACTGGCATCTTTCTTTAATCCCTGCCCCTTTTGAATAGAGCTCTGCTTCTTCCATATTGAACATAAGTGCCAAAAAGAAAAAGCTAATTGCTCCATAAGTCAAGATGGGTATCTCTCCCCCCACCAATTGTACATCCCCTCCCTACTTCCTGTCCATACAAGATTGATAATGAAACCGATACTTTTCGCCAGCGTAATTTTCATATTTAATGAGCGTGACTCACAAACTATTACATTAATTAGTCAAATCCCACAAACCGTTAATAGTGCATGCTGTAATTAACATTGTATTCAATTAAAAGCTGACCCATTTCAGGTGCTTTCTCCTGGTTGGAAGGAAGAGACTCTTTGGAAACACCGTATGTCATAATGCCGGAGGCTGAGCCCTTTCCTTTTCCAGCCACGGGTGAGGGAGGGATTCGTCTTCGTCGTTTTACTTCTGTAATTTTTTCTCCATGAACATATGTTGCATACTTTCCCTCCCTCTCTCTGAATGAGACAGCTCTTGGTACACAGACAACCTGCTTGCTGTGATTTATGGGGTAGCCCTGCACGGGGACTATAGACTGGAAAATTTCCAGTTTACACAATAATTCCCTGAAAAATGAGCTTAGCTAATTTATTTCTTTCATTAACGAGTTCCAACTGTGAGATAATCTTTTCGGAAGATCCTGCTCCCCCTTCACAAACCAAAGCTCCACTTTCCCCCACCCCATTCAAACATGCTGGGGAAACCCTCCATGTAGTTATAAACAAAGCAATGGGGAGTAAAACTTTCTCTGCAAATATTGATGATAAATCAAGCTGGGTCTTAGTCACAGCTTCATCTGTGAATGAGAGCATTTGGATACAGTCATTCAGACTTTCCTTTTCATCTCCTGTATTCCAGAACAAGTAGTAAGGCAAGAAAACATTTCCATTTTAAATAGTCATAATCAAATTACTGCTTTTCTCACAAATAGAATGGGCTCCAAATGCTTCATGCAATACTGAATTTCAATATAAGAAATCATACATTTATTACAAGAACTTCATTTACTTCTTTAAATATATCAAAACTCAAATTAGCATAAGACAAACAAATAGATCAGTTAGTGATACCCAGCATCAATCATAATGCCAGCATCATGACCTCAAGATTCCTTGCCCCTAAGAAGAGAAAAAAGTATTTATTTATTTAATTTTTATCCTGCCTTTATTATTTTTTATAAATAACTCAAGGCGGCAAACATACCTAATACTCCTTCCTCCTCCTATTTTCCCCACAACAGCAACCCTGTGAGGTGAGTTGGGCTGAGAGAGAGTGACTGGCCCAAGGTCACCCAGCCGGCTTTCATGCCTCAGGCGGGACTAGAACTCACAGACTCCTGGTTTGCTATTGGCTCCTTCCTAGGGCTGAGAGAGTGTGACGGCCCAAGGTCACCCAGCCGGCTTTCATGCCTAAGGCGGGACTAAAACTCTCAGGCTCCTGGTTTCTATCCCAGCACCTTAACCAGTAGACCAAACTGGCTCCCCACACAAAATGAAGTGAAGTAGCCACAGAACACTTCAGACAATCTACCTTCATAGAAAAAACCAACAGCCATGGTGGTCCTCTTCACTAGACTACCACCAGACAACCTTATCCTTATGGCAAGTTCCCTCATGGGTGTCAAAGATACAAACTAAACTTAAAGAAAGAAAATAGAATAGAGAGAAGGAGTAAAAAGTGCAAGGGAAAGGAAAGAAAAAAGAAAGAGAAGAAAGAAAAAAGTAAGAATATAATAAAGAGAAATTTCTATGGGTTACATGTGGATACATATATATCCCATAGAATTTCTCCAAAATTTTCTTCTCTTTTGAAAGAACTTCAAAAGCTGTCCTCTTTCATCAGAATGAATGAGAAGTGGAAGTGGTAGGGGAAAAGATGCAAGAGAATTTCTCTGCCCAGTACCATAATTGTTATTCTAGACAGAGGCATCCAACTGAGTCCCTCAGCCAAGGGGAAAGTATCATTTATCATCTGCCCAACAATTGCCATGGTTATAGCTAACTGCAGAAGCTGCCAGCGATCACATTTACTTTGGGATAGTCTCACTTTCAAACACTCATTTTGTCTCACTTGTTTTGCAGATTCTGTGCTATTTTGCTTCCTAGGCAAAGACAACAGGGAACAGTATTACTCAGAATTTATCACTGTAGTTGTGCTCAGAGACTGTCTTTAGGTGTTACCTTGTTAAAAGATGATATCCCGGTTCCTGTGCAAATGTTGTAAATGTCTCTCTGGCATAAGACCTGGAAGCTTGATGTTGTGGTGGCTCTAGTCCTTTTGATGAGGGATGAATCCAGGTGGTGGTGCTGAGAAGATTTCTGTCCTGCTCCTTGGCCATTGGCTTTTGGGGTGCTGCAAATACTTTCTGGCCTTTTGTGAGAGAGTACAGGAATTAAAAAATGAAGTCTCCTTTGGAATGAGCTCAACTCTTGGTGTCTTCATGGATACTTCCATGCACTTTTCTTGGGAGGGTTTGTATTGCTTTCTTTTAGTTTACTTTTTCAACTTCCCAGTCTAATCTACAGGGTTTCCCATCTGTGGGAGAACAGGCTGCAAGAAAAATTACAGGCACCTGTGATTGCCTCCCTCCCTTTTACTTCAAACCTTCTCTCAGCGTTGGGACAGTGGAGCAGTTGATAAAAGCTTCATGTGTAACAGCTGGGGGAGGCGGCGGCGAGAGAAAGCAGGATGAGAGTGCAGAGCTGGTGTGTGTGGGGAGATTGTGCAGCAGGCAGCCAGAAAGGAAATAAAGCAACCAAAGAAGCAAAACAGTGTTTGTTTTCTTGGCTGTCTACAGTATTCTCAGAGTCTTGTCCAACACTAAAGTTCACAGGCATCAATACTCTTCCTATCCTGCTTCTTCTAACTATGGCTGATCTTCTAACTTTGACTGATCTTATAGAACTAAGGAGGTTTGGATCAGGTTAGTACTTGTGTCAAGCTTCTCTCAACCAATACTAGAACTGGAATCTTCACAGCCATTGATTCAAGGGCACATGAGTTTGGTAAGTATGTACATTGCAAGAGCTAGGAAAACTGTTAAAGAAGAACTGAAGAAATTGCCAAGAGGAAGAAAGAAGCCCTATTTATAGTAGGAGCAGGGTTCAATTTTTACATCACTTTCTAGAGTCTCCGTGCTTTGGGGGTGGGAGAAACTGTCAACAGCTGTTCCTTGTTTCAGTAGTGAAACATTTCCTTCTGCCTTTGCCAGATCACAATTGGGATGGTGTGGGAGAACAGCCTGCCACCAATTTGTCACGGGTTCTTTTTGTACCCAAGGTTGTTTATCCAGACTCAAATGTAGGTCCCCCAATAAAGCACTGCACACATAAAGACGTTTCTTACAATCTAATTCAGACTGATTCAACTTTTTTTTCATGCTCATTGGACATTTCAGAAAAAATCTTTAAAAAGAGTTGGCTGCCAACTCATTATCCTGAAAGTGAAAAATAATGGAGAGGATGCTTACACATCTGATGTGGGTTTGTCTTATTGTTGCCTGCTTGATTTAACATTCATAACTTAATATGGAATAGGGCTTAAAGATACTGCCATGATGTTAAATTGCACACCACAAATTTGGAATTTATAAATATCTGAAGAACTATAGGTTTACCAAGCATAGGGTGTAGCAAGAAAGATTACTCTTTTACAGGGGAAAGACAATGCCACTCCAGATTAACAATCTTGGATTGACTTATGCATAAGTCCATTAGGAATATAGGTTAGTTAGTTATAAGCTAGGATTGTATTAGTTAATCACATAGTTATATAAAATATACTTTTATATTGTAATAGTTGCTTAAAGTAAAATACTCCCCAAACCTATAAGGGGAGATCTAAAATCTTTATGTGTCCAAGGGACTCTTAAGAGTCTTCTCCAGCACCACAGTTCGAAAGCATCAATTCTTCGGCGCTCAGCCTTCCTTATGGTCCAACTCTCACAGCCATACATTACTACTGGGAAAACCATAGCTTTAACTATACGGACCTTTGTCGGCAATGTGATGTCTCTGCTTTTTAATATGCTGTCTAGGTTTGACCTGATAGTACCAGGAAGCAAAAAAATGGTCCAGAACATTTGGAGACAATTTGGCCCTCTTCTATTCAGAACCATCTCTTCTGAGAAATTTTGACTCAGGTATGATCCCTCACAACTTCCTCTGGAAGTTTTGCCTGTAAGGATGCCAGCACATAGATAACATGCAGCCCCATCTCTTCTTTCCCTCACTGAATACTAGAGGTCTGTGGAGCTTCGAAGGGGCACTTGCTTTGATGAAGCGCTCACCAAGCACTTCCTCAAAGCAAAACAGCAAAGTGAAACCACCCTCCGCTCATAAGCGGCAGAACAGTTGCGTCCCTTTGCCGTACCCGATCAGAGCGTCTTCTGCACCAGCAGCCTTTTCTTTGAGGTGAACTGCCAGTCAAGGCACATTGGCCCTCCCTTGATGCTTCACGCAGTGGAGCGTGTGAAAGGCTGAGGTGCAGCAGGTCCTTTTGCCTGCCTCTCTTTCACGCACAGGTGGGCAATTCTACTAATTTCTTGCAACCGCCGTATCTGTAAATCTAATGTTGAGCCTTCCCCTCAGTCTTGCCCTCTGCTGCTCAGAAATTTGAAGTTGCGTCCTGGATCGTTTTATTAGATACTCCTTTTTTCCACAATTTGTCCTGGCTTCTGCCTTCTCACCACCTTTCCTTCTTCCTGCAGAGGTGTGGAGTAGGGTGGTTTTTGTTTTAGTCCCTAGCATATGTTTGAAATTTCAGATTGACTATTGCCTTCAAGAATATGCATAACTTTTGCAAACAGTTTTGTCTCTCTGTCTTTCTCTCCCTCTCTGTGTAAGAAAAAGAGAAAGTGGGAGGGAGGGAGGGAGGGAGGGAGAGAGGGAGAGAGGGAGAGAGGGAGAGATAAACATATGCTGTCATCCATGCATGCCGCTACATGCTGGCATAGAGTCCCCTATTCGGGGAGATGGGCGGGGATAAATTTAAATAATAGATAGATAGATAGATAGATAGATAGATAGATAGATAGATAGAGTCTTTCGCTTATGCAGGTTGTTCGACCCTTTCTTTTATCTGGGGCGTTCAGGCAGGTCAATGCTAAAGGAAGGACTGTTCATCTAATACCCTCCAGGTGTGCTGGACTACAATATCTATCATCCTCACCTAGTATGTCTGCAAATTCCTGGATGATGGGAATTACATTCCAATGCATGTGGGAGATGCAGGGCTGGAAATGTTAGGCTCATGTTGGGCATGAATGGGAATCACACCTCCTTGCAGAACAGCGAGACGCTGCATCTAGGTGTGCATCGGGTATACATCTATAGGGACTTTTTTTTTATATTGACATTAAGGAAAGCTGTAAGCAAGTCAAACCTGCTCTTACAAGCCTTCTTGGATATGTAGGAAAAAGAGTAAATTTATTTTTCTTTATTTTAAAAAATAATAAACCAGGTAAAACTTACCAGCAAGAACATTTTCAAACCATAAAGGATCTGGAAACAGCTCCTCCTCCAGAGCCAGGTGTCTAAAAGTGTCTGAAAGAGCTCTATGCTCTTCCGTGGTTTCCTTCGTTTGGTTTAGTGTGAACTCTGCCAATTGTGGTTAATGCAAAAAACTATACTTAAAGGAACCCATAGCTTAAGACAATGTAGATTATCAGTCATATAATTAGGAATGGCAAAGTTGCTAAGTATCTATCTCTCTCCTCCCTCTCTCTCTCTCCCTCTCCCTCTCTCCCGCTTTTTTTTCAGGGCAGTATAGTTAAATAATCAGGAAAGGCAAGGAGTGGCTGGAACACATTAATTCATTTTTGTGCACCCTTCTGCTTCTGCACAAAGAGGCAGGCTAGGTGTGACTGGAAAGGGAACCGAAATTTTTGAATGGGACAAAAGAAGTTAAAGACCACTTGCTTCACTGTTTGGGACCTTTAGCTATCTAATAGGAAGGAGTGTTTTTTTCAGCTGGGCCGTTAAAGCTATTTATCTCCACATATGCTCATGGTAAGAATATATAAATAACAATTATAAAGCATTATAAAAATGCAGTGACTTTTCTCTAAAGCAAACCTGAGAAGAGATTATGATTATGAGTAGAGAGGGGAACAGACAATACGTACATAATTATATATAACACAGTTGACCTCCCACCCCCCAATTTAGCTTTTTCCGACAGCTAAAAAGATAAAGACTGCAACTTAAGCGTGGTTTCTCTGAAGTTCCCACTGAATCAATGTCACTTACGTGTGTTTAAGGTGAGAAAATGTAAGGCACTTTACTTGCTGAGTCTGATTCCCCAATAAATAGGATCTGGTCAGGTTTTTAAAAACCTGAATGAGCTTTTTCAGGAGCCATCTCTCTCTCCCTGCCCCCACCCAGCAAAGAATAAGAATAGGCCAATATTTAGTTTACATAGAAGGAGTATTATGGCTTATGGAATGGATCAGAGCCGGGCTTGTGCCTTGGGAAAAGCAATAACCCTTAAAGTGAAAAGCTGCAAGAAAAGTCCCACAGATATTCTAGAACAGGATTTTTCAACCAGGGTTCCACGAGAGGCCACTAGGGGTGCCCTGGGAGATCACGATTTATTAAAAAAAATATTTCAAATTCAGACAACTTCACATTAAAGAGGTAAGTTTCATTCTTTATTTTTAGTTTAGGAACACTGTTGATGTATATATACAGGGCTACACATGAAACGAATATCATAATTTTGTAACTTCTGGCCTATATTTGAGCCTGAATGTGCAGGGGTTCCCGGAGGCCTGAAAAATATTTCAAGGGTTCCTCCAGGGTCAGAAGGTTGAGAAAGGCTGTTCTAGAATTTATCATGCCAGAGAGATACTGTACGACTTGCCAGACGGGGTGTTTTCCAGACCAAAGGCAAGCCGATCTACTTGGGTGTGTGCAGCTTCTCTGCAGTCCCGGGAAAGAATCCAACCATATTTCACCCCAATGAGAAATGTTATTCTGCAGATTAAAGCCACGCAGTGCCTGGTTTTGTCTTTATTTATGCCTTTCTATTTCCTTCTCTGCTGACATGGGTGCACATGCCGGGAAGCACTGAAGGACATAATTGGCGTTGTGAAAAATTATTGGGAAAGCAGGACGTTCTCTTGCAGTGATCTCCCCCTTCTCCTTCCCATCTGTCACCATCTAATGTGACAAAGTTTTTATCGGGCATTGAGGCAGAGGAGATTAAAAGTAAATACTGCAATCAGGAAGCAGCTGGGGGGAAAATGTAACACATTTCACACTAAGCTGAACAGCTCATCAACTTCGCCTTGTATATCTACCGTAGGCAGGCAAGAAGGAAAGGCCATGGGGGGGGGGGAGGGAACAGCTTGAACATACTGCTTCACACCGAGAGGCTGGGAGGGGTTGCGGTGATACTGCATCAACAGGGACCCTGCGCACTAACAGCTACTTGCTAAAGGGATCGAGCCAAGAAGTCTCCCCTTTCCCGCCTTTCCCCTTGACTAGCGCTTTCCCTGTGCCAAGGAATGCGAATACCCACATGACGGCAGGCTGGCGGGCATCTTTTTCCATTTCCTGCTTTAGCTGTTTCTTCCAGATGTCTTCAATATTCAAGCAACAATATTGCAAGGCCCCTCCACTGACCAGAAAGAGTTCTTCCTCTTAAAAGAGGCTTCTGTTTTTCTGCCTCATTGTCTGCCAGTGCAGGGTGTGTGTGTGTGTGTGTTTCCCTATTACACATCTCCATCACTCCATTACACTGCAGCCCCGCAGCTTCACATGCTTCCAAAGCTGAAGAAGCCTCCTGGGAAGAATTAGCCCATGCTTGAATTTGAATTCTGCCCACTTTAGTGTCCATATTAGCAGAGCAATGTTCTGTCCAGTATTTCATTTATGAAATGTGGAGAAATTCATCGTGGGTTATGTTTGCAAAATATAGAAGTCCAAGAGCTTCTTTAAAAAATGCGACACACATCGAAGGAATAAAAATTAAAAAAGAAACATACAAATTAAAAGCATTTGCTGATGACTTGGTGATAACAATACAAAATCCACTAGACTCAATAGAAAACTTAAACAAAAAGTTACAAGAATTTGGAGATTTAGCAGGTTTTAAAATAAATAAACAAAAGACCAAAATGATAAATTTAAATATGACAAAAGAAGAGCGAATGAAATTGGAATATAAAACAGGATTTCAAAATGTGAAACAAATTAAGTATTTAGGAGTGCAGATAACAGCCAAAAATATAGATTTATTTAAAAATAATTATACTATAGTATGGAAAGAAATTAAAAAAGATCTAGAAAAGTGGGATTCTCTACAATTATCATTATTAGGTAGAATTGCAACAATAAAAATGAATGTACTACCTAGAATTTTGTATCTGTTCCAAATGATACCCATAGAAATAACGGACCAAACCTTTTCAAATTGGCAAAGAGATATAACAAAATTTATATGGCAAGGGAAAAAACCCAGAATAAAATTAAAATATTTACAAGATAATAAAGAGGAGGATTGGGACTACCAAATTTAAAATTATATTAGGAAACTTGTGGTTTGGTCTGGTTGAAAGAATGGATAAAATTGGAAAACACAAATATATTAAATTTAGAAGGTCATGATAATAGATTTGGATGGCATGGGTATATGTGGTATAATAAAAGTAAAATTAATAAGGCATTCGACAATCATATAATCAGGAAATCAATACTAAAAATATGGAACAGATACAAAAATTCTTTATTACCTACACTTCCATTGTGGGCATCTCCTCAGGAGGCAAACGCCAGAATAGAGAATCCAAATGATAAAAAATGGTTAAGATACAAAACCTTACTTAAATTTAATGGAAACAATTATGAATTCAAAACAAGGGAAGAATTAGAAAAAGAGGGTTCTGAATGTCATTGGTTTAAATATTTACAATTAAAAGAACAATTTAAATTAGACCGAAAAACATTTAAATTTGTGAATTTAACAGATAATTGGGACAATATATTATGGAATGAGAACGATCATCTGATATCCAAATTGTATAAGAAATTATTAGAATTAAAAACTAGTGATATGAAAAACAAAAATTATATGACAAAATGGGAAGAGAATTTGGGTAGAGAGATTAGTTATGAGGATTGGCAAACTATATGGATGAAAAATATTAAATTCACTTTAAGTAATAATCTAAGAGAAAACAGTTATAAAATGATTTTTAGATGGTATTTGCCTCCGGAGAGATTGTACAAAATGAAGTGTTTAAGCTCGAATATATGTTGGAAATGTAATATAAAGGTGGGCACTTTTTACCATTTATGGTGGTCCTGCAAAAAAACTAAAAAATGTTGGGAAAAAATTAATGGTAGTATTTGTAAAATAATAAAAATCAATATGGAAAAGAAACCAGAACTGTACCTATTGGGCCTCATGGACATAAAGATAAATAAGGATTGCAAAAAACTACTACACCATTTGATTACAGCAGCAAGGATAACTTTTGCGAAACACTGGAAAGAGGAATACACTCCGTCAACAGATGAATGGACTATCAAAGCAATGGAAATAGCACAGATGGACAAGCTTACGAACTTAGTAAAATGCAAAGAAATTGGAGATTATGAGTTAATATGGAATCCCTTTCTAGAATTCTTACAGAAGGACTATAATATAAAATTATCATTGTAAAATTGGGGAAATCAAAAGGAAAAATATTATAAAGAGAACAAACGTTAAATGTATATGAACAAGTTTAAAAGGTGGAAGAACAGAAATGTAATAATTGAATCACATGGAGAAAAAAGAAAAGTGAATTAGGCAATGAGATAAAATATAAATATAATAAAGAAATGTTAAAGGGATGGAGAAATATAATAGAAAAATAGTAAATATTAAATAAATGCTAAAAGGTTTCTTCGTAAAAGAAACAGGAAGTCTTTTTAAATTAATTGTTCTATATGTAACTTTATATGTTGTTATTGTTATAAATAGTTGAATGTATGTAAGTAGGTTGTTTATGTGTTGTAAATCTTTGTAAATGTATCTATCTTTGTGATGTGTAAATATTTTAAACAATAAAAATATTTTTAAAAATAATAAAAATAAATAAATAAATAATGCGAAGCATCTTGCTTTTGTTCTTTGAAACAGACAGTTTTCGATTATAGGTTTTAAAACACAGCTTCTCATAATAGATTTTTTTCATTTTAAACACAACAACCCTTGTTTGCACACAAATTCTTTGTCAGCTTTGTAGCTAAGTGAAAAAAAAATCTGCATCCCACTCAGAAGAACTTTGTCAAAACTTTCTGGGGTGGGTATCAAAAGCAATTTGCCCACCACTTCGTACTGAAAGAACAATCAGAAAAAGGTGCAGAAGGAATCTTCGGCCCAAGTGTTTTTCATATGATGGAAACATAGCAGTTTCTTTCCACATGGCAGATTCCAGATTACTTAGAACAGTGAGGAAAATGCTAATAACATTTTCAAAAAGTAAAGATTTCCTGGAGTTGAACTCCACTTCTGTGATTACATGGCTGTGTCCACAAGGTTTCCTTGGCAGCGTTAAGGAAATGGTTTGTAAGTGCTGTTTTTTAGGAACTTGTTTTGATGTCCCAGTCTAACCCATAGCCTGGGATTTTCTGGTGATCTCTCTTCCAAGTATTAGTCAGGTCCTACAATACTTAGCTTTATCAGGATCAGCCAAGGTCAGCTAGGTGCTGCCACCTGCTTAATAGAATGGGAAGCACTAATTATTATTTCTTCTTCTTCTTCTTCTTCTTCTTCTTCTTCTTCTTCTTCTTCTTCTTCTTCTTCTTCTTCTTCTTCTTCTCCTCCTCCTCCTCCTCCTCCTCCTCCTCCTCCTCCTCCTCCTCCTCCTCCTCCTCCTCCTCCTCCTTCTTTCAAGTGGGATACCTCCTGCATTGCTTTCTTCTGTCTAGCCACATCCCAGCCAGCCTCCCTTTGCAAATACAGAAGACTGTCTGGCAGGAATGCTGCCACTTCATTGCTCATCCTCCCTTCACCAGGTCATATTGGACAATCATTGCACAACTCACATGTTGTCTTCTGACTCCACGTATGCTGCCCTTCATCCAGAAAGGAGGCAGTTGTCAAATGTTTATCCACTTGAACAACACCAAACCTTTCCAAATGCTCTTTGTACTTGCGTGTTCTTGTTCTTGTTGTGTCTGTTTCTGGTGTCCCTGTCTAACCCATTGGCCCAAATAAAGCCAATTCAAAGGATGGAATGGAATCAGGAACCCTGAGACAGTTACTGGCTAGAGCAACTTCCCTCAATAACTAGATGTATATATTTTATATGTTTTTAACTACTGACTTTATTGTAAACCGCCCAGAGTCCCCTTTGTGGGGGGAGATGGGTGGTGATAGAAGTTGGATAAACAAACAAACAAACAAATAAATTTATTGAAAAGACTTATATGGCTGCCCATCTTAAGAGACACAACTCTGGGTGGCTCACAGCAGTGGTACAAAACCAAAACACCCTAAAAACAATCAAAGCAAAAACCTGACGTCATAACCATTCTCCTCCGATGCAGCCCACACCACCATCTTCAGGCTCCATCCTCACCCTATCCCAGCACTTGGGGGGAAAGCAAGCTCTTTACAGCCTTCCAGAAGGTTAAAAGGGTGGGGGCCTGCCTGATCATAAGAGGAAGGCTGTTCCACAGGGCAGGGGCTGCTGTGGATAAGGCATGCTTCATAGATCCCACTAGATGGCAACAGTAAGGGAAAGGAGCTGGAGCATGCCTACTCTAATACCAGATTAGATTAGATTAGATTAGATTAGATTAGATTAGATTAGATTAGATTAGATTAGATTAGATTAGATTAGATTAGATACCTCAGGGAGAGGTGGTCCCACAAATAACCTGGCCCTGTGCCATGTATGGCTTTAAAGGTAATAACCAGCACCTGGCAAAAAACTGGGAGCCACTGCAGCTTGCACAACAGAAGTGTAACATGGGTGAACCTAGGGGTGCCCAATACTGCGTACACTGCTGCATTCTGGATCAGTTGTAACTTCCAGGTGGTCTTCAATTGCCTGGTATTTGATTTCATTTACCTTTATAATTGTTGTTCCTGCAAATCTTTGCTTAGCCCAAAAAAGTGTGGACTTCAGATCGCTCTCAGGTCCCATCCAGCAGTTTCAGTGTCTGGCAGTGGCTTCTGTGCGTGTACAAAACAAGTTTGGAAGCCCCTTCTGAACTTCCACTCAGCTACTCTAAGTGACAGAAAAGGCCTTGGAGTGTCACAGTTGTGTCAACTTTGTAGCACAAGGTACCTCCTTGATGCAAAGTGCACAACCACTCACAAGCGGTTATAACTGGATTGGTGGGCTAGTTCTTCACACCTTTATCAGGGCTTGTTCCTCCTACATGCCTGCCTTCTTCAGAAATGTTAAGCTTGTTAAAATACCAGTGCCAAAGTGAGATCAGGAGAAGTACTGTATGCTGCACTTCTTTGGACGTGCTCATTTTTCTACTTGTATCAGTTGTCATGCTGTTACATCATCACCTCATTTGTGTGATGATGTCATTTTGATGTAATTGTGGCTTATTATGGATGCCTGGCTAGCAGATACACATACACACAAACATTTACGTTTGCACACACACACAGACAAACATTTTCTGTAGCTTGAATCATGTCAACTGGATTTCTATTTTCTTAATGGAAACGTTTCGCTCCTTATCCAAGGGGCTTCTTCAGTCTGAGCTCAAAACTGTTCAGGCTCAGACTGAAGAAGCCCCTTGGATAAGGAGCGAAACGTTTCCATTAAGAAAATAGAAATCCAGTTGACATGATTCAAGCTACAGAAAATTCCACCTGGATGACTGAGAACCTTCATAGACACACAGACAAACAGTTTTTAAAAATCCATTTTGTTATAAACAGATCCATACCCCTTGAATAGTAAGTATGTTTCTTACAATCTAATTCAGACTGATTCAACTTTTTTTTCATGCTCATTGGACATTTCAGAAAGAATCTTTAAAAAGAGTTGGCTGCCAACTCATTATCCTGAAAGTGAAAAATAATGGAGAGGATGCTTACACATCTGATGTGGGTTTGTCTTATTGTTGCCTGCTTGATTTAACATTCATAACTTAATATGGAATAGGGCTTAAAGATACTGCCATGATGTTAAATTGCACACCAAAAATTTGGAATTTATAAATATCTGAAGAACTATAGGTTTACCAAGCATAGGGTGTAGCAAGAAAGATTACTCTTTTACAGGGGAAAGACAATGCCACTCCAGATTAACAATCTTGGATTGATGGCACAGGTTTACTCTCTGCTTATTAACAGGCTATTTAGCAATCTAATGGAAAGGCTGATCCATATTATTCCATGTAATCAAGGTTGAATGCTTTGGTTTAAAACTGAGATTTTTAAAAATATGTACTTTGACTTTGTTTTTTTTTTTAATTTTTTGTCTTTTTGTCTTGTCTCTTTCTTTCAGTATACTACATAAATAAAAATAAAGAATAAATCCATCTGAGATCCAATATTCAGTGCTATGTTATAATGAATACATGTCATAAATGTAAGATAAACTGTATCCTACGCAAATACAATTCACATGGAATTCAACCTTTGATAACCAATTCTTAGTGAGTTACTATTAATCTCCTAGATATTGATAAATAGTTAAGAAGAAATAATGGGAGGCAAATTAATTAATGTTGGGGCCCTAGGAGGAGATACAGTGACTAGAAAGATTGGCTCGCTCACTCTAAGGATAGAAATAGAGATCTGCCCTCAGATAGGGAGATCTGACTTTGGATATCCCCTCTCAGCTCCTGTGGATATTTCTAGGGCCCAGGCAAATGCATGAGGATTGCAAAGCATATAGTAAAAATTATGTTTCAGAAACATACAGCTTGCTTGATTATGAGCCATCAAGTCAGAGTTGGCTCTTAATGACCATATAGATAGATTTTGTCTAAGGTGATCTGTCAATAATCTGGTCCTTCAGGTCTTCCAATAGTGCATCCATCGCCACTGTAACTAAATCCATCCACCTTGCTGCTGGATGTCTTCTTCTTTTCCTCTTTCCTTCTACCTTTACCAGCATTAGAGCCTTCTCCAGAGAGCTAGGTCCTGTGGTTCCTTTTTATAAGAAAAGTATGCAATAATTTCACCTCAGATAAATGTTTTGATGGCACCCTGTAATAATGACAGCAATATAAATAAACCCCTGTTAATATCACAGACTCTGCCATTCCCTGTTCTAGTTGCTTAATCAAATATTTCAGCACAGATACATTTAAGGATCATATCAAAGATGTAATTGGAATTGGATCAAATAAATAAATAAAGTAGTAAGTTCATGGGAGTATATTTGGAAATTGTAACATAAGCTTTGATGTCAAAGAACGAGATATCAGGAAACAATCTAGCCAAAACAAATTTCTGTATATCGAAGAAGGGAAAGTATCTTCCCATATCATTGGGAAAGAATAATAGAACATCTGTTGTAATCCATTCCCTGTTCCTAGACAGGTTTTAAGGGACACCTGTTTAGAGAAGTAAGCCAATACAGATTTTGGAACTAACTAGAGAGTGAAGCCCATGGGCCAAGAGTAAGAAAAAGTCTAAAGCAAGTCAAAAAGGGCTAGGCTTAATATATTTGGGCATTAATGCAGAGTGTTGCAGTACCTCTCTTAGATAAGCTTCAAGAGCCACTATAAGATCCAATATAAAATAACATTAAATTCAGAAATATAATTTTTCATAATATTAACCAAAGAAGATAATTAAGTTGATAGAGTGTTGTGATCAGAAAAGCAATCAGAAGTTTGATTCAAGTCACCTCCAGCTATTATATACAGATGTTGTAAACAACTATTCATTTGTTCTGGAGAATGTATGCTTGGACCATATAAATTCAAGAGGGCTAGATTCTGATCACTAAATCTGACAACGTATTTAAAAAAAAACTCTTCTTCATCTGATTGTTCTTCTTCAGTGATCAGTTTAGAACATCTACTCACTGAAATGGCCGCACCTCAGTTATTATGCCATGTCTCCCTGCTATCCTCTACAAAAATTTAAAAACTGTTCACATGATTGTTACTGTAAATGTCACATAGACCAATGGGGAGGGGAAAGGGAAGGAAGTTCTGCTGATCATGATATGTGAATTTTAAATGAAGGCAGATTTCAAGGAGGGAAAAGGAAAAAGGGAGAAAAGAGAGGGAGAGGACAGAAAACAGAATACAGCTATAAAAGAAGCTGAAATTCATCAACTTTCTCTGTTGCCAAAGGCAGACAAATATAACAAGTCCATGTACAATTAAGAACCAGAGATAAAGAATTTTAAGAGCCTTGATACAAATGAGCATAATAGCAGAACACAAGGAAAAAGAGTCTTTCTCCTTCAATAGGAACTTAGAGTGGCAAGATATTTTTCATCCTCCATACGGTTATGAAATTATTTTGATGTGCCTTTTGATGATATCAAAACAAAAATGGTTGGAAAATTGGTGTAAGACAGAAGATTCTTCATTTGTACTATTCTTCTTGCTCAGTTGAACAACTTTCTATCCTGTTGAACTTCCTTGGAGTAATCTGGGAAAAAAATAAGCTGTGGCTTTTTTTCTCCCTTAAACTACTAGAGAGACTTGGGCCATCTGTAGTTTTATTCAGGATGTCATATCTAAGGAGCTACATAATCCTATTATGTTTTTGCTTTAATTTGCAGTGGGTGGCCATAATAAATTAAATAAAATAAATAAATAATAGTCTTATCAGTTGTACAACAAGGAGAAGCTGGGTGCAATAAGCCTTTTGATATTTAGCGAATAGAATAGAAAATAGAATAGAACAGAACAGAACAGAACAGAATAGAACAGAATACTTTATTGGCCAAGTATGACTAAACATACAAGGAATTTGACTTCGGTGCAAATGCTCTCAATATATTTACCTAACATCAAAAAAATAAACAATAATAAATTATACAATCAAGAAAAGAAAAATTAAAGAAAAAAATAATACTACAGCTATTCAACTAACACATACTCATATTACTCATATTACATAATACTACTTCATATTAGCAGTTCCATAAAAAGAATTGCTTTTTTGGTCTTTCTAGTCTTCTTCCAGAATTCCAGTGACACATAAATTGGCCCTGTGAGAATGAAATTCTAGGGACCTTATTTTGTCCCAAAGAATCTTAATTTTTTTTAAAAAAAGAAAAATACCAGTATTACTTCAAGGGCTCTAACAACTACTTTTAGGTGGCTCTGCACAAGTGCAAATCTGTGAATCGCTACACATCAAATGTGCGGCAATGTGTATCCAACCTGTACAATCTGCATTATGCCATCGGTTGGTTGCACATCAGATGCACAATCAGCCTACATGAACTGCACTGCAGCCGCTGCAACTAATATCACTATCAGCGCATTCTCTTCAGTAGTAATATTCAATTCTCCAACATTGTCCCTCTTTAAAAGAATGCACTGCAGATGCATTTTGTTCACCTCTGGAAATTGGGCTTTGCCACCACCATGACTTGAAGTGTGTTATGCTTTTGGAAAACTACTATTCTAATCTTTTCATGGCACAGCTTCACTACCCACCATCTACATTAAAGTTACACCAAAAGCCACTGGGTGACTTTTGACAGTCCCTAATTCTCAGTCCAGGTGGTTGTGGAAAGTAACTCAAGGCATTAAATTTAATGAGAGAAAGACAAAGAGTGAGTTCAAAGAAAGGTGGGGGTAGCAGATGATTCTGAGAAGTGATCCACCCTAATGGATCATACACAGAGTTCAACTATAAATGGGAAAGCAGAAAAAAGGAATGCTAAAGCTTCTTGCCCCACCAAACAAGGCGAGAAGTGTTTTTTATTTTTGTTTCAAATAGCATTTACACATCCTTTGCTTGCTTGCTTGCTTGCTTGCTTATGTGCCATCAAGTTAGTTTCAACTCTTAGCGAACACATACAGTAGACCTCTAAACCCTTTGGTGCCTCTGATGCCAAGTACAATTGGTACCGCTCTTCCAAGCATTGGGTGGCCCATGTTTTCTGCTATGTGCTTCAATATGAGGATTTGTAAAAGGTAAAGGTTCCCCCCGCACATTTGTGCAGTCGTGTCCGACTCTAGGGGCCGGTGCTCATCTCTGTTTGTTAGCCGAAGAGCCAGTGTTGTCCGAAGACGCTTCCACGGTCATGTGGCCGCATGACGCGCTAGGAACGCTGTTACCTACCCACCGAAGTGGTACCTATTCATCTACTTGCATTTGCATGCTTTCGAATTGCTAGGTTGGCAAGAGCTGGAGCTAGTGCGGGAGCTCACTCCGCACGCAGGGCTAGGGATTCGAACCTCTGAACTTGCAATCTTCCAATCAACAAGCCTGGTGTCTTACCCACTGAGAATCCCATAAAAAAGAGAGAGAAAGAGAGTATTCTAAGTCCTCTGCCTAGATGGGCAAAGCTGTCTCCCCAACTGTCTATGAAGGTTCTCAGTCATCCAGGTGGAATTGTCTGTAGCTTGAATCATGTCAACTGGATTTGAAATTCAGTTGACATGATTCAAGCTACAGACATGTCTCCCCAACTGTTTTTTTCTTCTTCTGTTGTGATCTTTCCATCCTGTTTATGAAGGAACTTGTGAACTTTGCTAAGTTCTTATAAAGACAAACACAAACACTTTGCTAAGTTCTTATAAAGCAAACTACATTTTCACCACTGCTTTGATTTGTATCTCTGGTCTTAACTTTTAGTCCTTCATTTGATTCCTCCTCTCCCCTTGATTCTTCTTTGATTTCTACTTCTTATTGCTGCCCATTGGCCAGGCCCAGCTTGTTCCTACCTCTTATTTATTTATCGTATGGCACATTCACATTGCGTTACAATAAAAAACATAGAGCATAATAAATATGAAATATAGAATATAGAATATAGACAGGAAAATTACATACGTATGTCTAGGTTACAAATACAGTTTTTTGCTTCAGTTGTCACAGCCAAGAAATCAGCAAAGTCTCCAATCCTACCTCTAGCATATCTTAATGCAACCGTTACCAACCTGGCATGTTTTTAGAATGCCACCTTAACACATCTGGGGGTATCAAGTTGGGGAAGGTTCTAGAAATTATATACAGTCAATAGTCTAGCCCAGAGCTTTCCAAACTTTTCATGTTGGTGACACACTTTTTAGACATGCATCATTTCGCGACACACTCTTACAGCAGGGCACAAGGCAGGCACTAGGACCTGCGCGGAATCACAGCAGGTTTGGAGGCAGCAAGGCACAAGGCAGGCACTAGGACCTGCGCGGAATCCTGGAAAGGCAGGTTTGGAGGCAGCAAGGCAAAAGGCAGGCACTAGGACCTGCGTGGAATCCTGGCAGGGCTCGGAGGCAGCAGCAGCCGCGACACACCCAGACACTGCAGCCGACACACTAATGTGTCCCGACACACAGTTTGGAAAGCTCTGGTCTAGCCTCATAATAGACAATAATTAAATTATATCCATCATGCATTTATTAAATCTACTGTATATTATTTCCATTACTCAGTCTTTAGGAAGCTCTCAAGGCTGTAAACCACCTATAGTCAGGAAGGAATGAAGATATTAAAAGTATTATAAAGAATATTCTTTTATTGCTGTAACTTAATGGGAGGAGTTTAGTATCTTCCCTTGTGATTTAATTGGAGCATAAGAAGACAGGGAGCTTGCAAACTGCTGGACAGATCATTCTGTAATGAAAACTGGATGTTTGCAGACACCCTGGCCAATTTGTAACTAAATACAGTTAGGTTCAATACCATACTTTATGGATTAGAATTTCACTAATGTTCTCTTTCATCAAATTAATGGGAACTTAAAGGAAAAATGCAGGATTTTTTTGCAGGGCACTAAAACTTCCTAAGGGTCAGAGCTCTGTACCGGTCTCCTTTATTAGAAATACATGTTGTATGGCCATCTCTTAGGGTTACTGTAGTTGCAAAGGTTTCAATTTCAATTTATTTATTTATTACAGTCATAGACCAGTACAAATAAAAATACGCCATATGTAGCCAATAAAAGTTCTCAGCTATAATAAAATAAATAAAATCCATATCTAAAATTAGTTTAGCAAAATACTTAACATTTGTATATAAAATCAAGAAGACAGCCTATTTTACATTATGTTGAGTTCCATATCTTGTGGCATCCTATGGTTATTAATTATTAACTATTAAAATTAAGTGTTAATATCAAAATTTTAAATGAATAGTTATAAAAGAAAGTAAAATATTTATGGTAAGTTTTTCACTAAGTTACGTCGGCTCTTTAGTGCTGCTGCGCAGAATCTTGCTACCTGCGCTGTGACTGTAATCCACTCATCTTTGAGCAAAATCTGAAGATACTCGGTTTCAGAACGGCCTGGATACCTCATAATTATCGGGGAAATAAATTTTATTCGAATATCTCTGTAGAATGAACATCGTAGAAGGACATGTCCAGTAGTTTCTATCTCTCCAGAATTTCAAGGACAGAGCCTTTTATCCAATGTGCTGCTGACTTTCTAGTTCTGACTGTAAGTCCCACTCCAATGAATTCTGTAAGGTAGCTCTATTTGTAAAGGAGTCTAAAGTCGAGTTACTTACTGAAACAGTTTCTTTGTTTGTTGTATAGTCGTCCATTCTCTGTTGCTTCAATGGCTTAGATAAAGTCTGTGCTGCAGAGAGCCCACGCTGACTTTTTTTCTTTTCCCCATTCTTAAAACCTGACTTGTGATATTGATAAGTTAGACTAAAAATATCCTCTCTGGCTTGGAGTATTTGTAGAAATTGTTAAAAGTAATTAGAAGTATAAAATATATAAAATTTAAGAAATATATATAAATATATTTCAGAGTTTAAAATTTAGAAATAGGCTGTGCAAAAACAGATAATAAGTCCAATAGCGGGGCACTAATAGCAGAGAACACAATGTCAGGCTGCCAGAGAAAAAATTTTTTAAAAGAAAACTTTAGAAGGAGCTCTTTCCAGTAGTTGCTGCCTCGTCGCCATCTTCGCAAAGGTTTTGTACTGGGCAGAAATCTTTGATGCTTTATTTAAGGGTCTCAAATTTTGGCAGAGCCTATATCCCTACAGAAATTGCCAGTTTACATGTTTCTCCTGAAGACACGCTATCCCCAAATGTTTGGGCATGAAATTTATTTCATGTACTGTCACCAGGATCCCAACAGCCTGTTGATTTAATTCTGGCTTAAGCAAAACTTAGATGACCCTGAACTAAGTCACTGAAACCAGTTTGCCCTCTTGATGTGATCTGAGCACCTTGGATGATGTTTGTTTATTATCTGGTCCCCTTTGTCAGGACTGAACAACCTGTACCGAGTGTGCTTGCACATTGGGTGTATCCAAGAGAGAGAGAGAGAGAGAAAGAGAGAGGGGGGAGGGGCTGCTTGTTGTTACTGTGCTAATGGAAATACTGCATGGATCACAACTCTCAATTAGCTCCTTGGGAGATTGCTCTGACAGCCAGTTATTAACAGCAAGATCTGAAGGAATGGATTAATTTGTAGTACAAGGCAGTTAGAGCTGTAGTTCTAGTGATAGAATGAGACAG
Organism: Charina bottae; assembly: GCA_023362775.1. Classification (NCBI taxonomy): domain Eukaryota; kingdom Metazoa; phylum Chordata; class Lepidosauria; order Squamata; family Charinaidae; genus Charina; species Charina bottae. The sequence continues at coordinate 123,508,993 of JALMGJ010000001.1, forward strand.
CAAAAGACCTTGATTACACTCTGCTTGTGCAAAGCACAGGACTGTTATCTGGATGTATGGCGTGGCTTTGCCATAAGTCCTCCAATGATGAAGCAGAGCCCCAAGAATCCTCTGTGCTAAGGTTTTGGGGTACCGGGGCTGGAGGTCATTAAACCCAGGGTTCTCAGCAACTGAGTCTGTTGGGCCTCCAAGAATGCAGACGGCAGAAAATTTAGAGACAACAGATGCTCAATTATAAGAACTGTGCCTTGGAATGCTAAACATGTGTCCATATACTTCAGGTACAGTACACCCAAGTTGGTGGGCTGCAGGTAACAGTAAAATAGCTTGTACTTACCTTAATCTCAAGGTTATAGAACCAAGTTTGCATGAAATAGTGTGAACATTCTTGGGGTAAAACTGGGCTTTGGTTGTAGTTGTGGCATACTGGGTAAAACATGCCAAAATGGAATAGATATTTCTTTCCTGTTAACAGGAAATGCTGCATCATCTCTATTTAATACAAAGCATGAGGAAGCTTCCATTGACCAAACTGTCATGATGGAAAATGAAACTCAGTACTCAGTACCATGTTGTTGACTTAGAACTTGAACTATACTCCGTAAATGTTAGATAAATTGCATCTATAGTACATTGAGCACTATGGATCTGAAAATTAATGTATAAAAGGCTAAGGAAGTTTTGTTGGACAGGACAACTTCAAATTATACATAAAGAGCAAAAGCCTAGAGCAAGTGGATCAATTTGTGTACCTTGTTAGAATGCTTATTAAAGATGGGAAATAGTTAAAGAATTTTGAGACGTGCAAATGGTGGTAGAAAGCTTGTGGGTAATATGTGGCCTGCTGTGAGGAATTAATGTCAAATGAAATGAAAATGGCTGTCTATTAGAGTGTGCTTTTACTTACTTTGTTATATGAAAGTGAGAGCTGAGTATTTGTGCTTTGGTTTTGGTTAGTTTTGTACTTTTTGTTGTTTATTCGTTCAGTCGCTTCCGACTCTTCGTGACTTCATGGACCAGCCCATGCCAGAGCTTCCTGTCAGCCGTCACCATCCCCAGCTCCCCCATGGTCGAGTCCGTCACCTCCAGAATAGCATCCATCCATCTTGCCCTTGGTCGGCCCCTCTTCCTTTTGCCTTCCACTTTCCCTAGCATCAGCATCTTCTCCAAGGTATCCTGTCTTCTCATTATGTGGCCAAAGTACTTCAGTTTTGCCTTTAATATCATTCCCTCAAGTGAGCAGTCTGGCTTTATTTCCTGGAGTATGGACTGGTTTGATCTTCTTGCACTCCAAGGCACTCTCAGAATTTTCCTCCAACACCACAATTCAAAAGCATCTATCTTCCTTCGCTCAGCCTTCCTTATGGTCCAACTCTCGCAGCCATAGGTTACTACGGGGAATACCATTGCTTTGACTATGCGGACCTTTGTTGTCAGTGTGATGTCTCTGCTCTTAACTATTTTATCGAGATTTGTCATTGCTCTCCTCCCAAGAAGTAGACGTCTTCTGATTTCCTGGCTGCAGTCAGCGTCTGCAGTAATCTTTGCGCCTAGAAATACAAAGTCTGTCACTGCCTCCACGTTTTCTCCCTCTATTTGCCAGTTATCAGTCAAGCTGGTTGCCATAATCTTGTTTTTTTTTTGAGGTTTAACTGCGACCCAGCTTTTGCACTTTCTTCTTTCCCCTTCATCATAAGGCTCCTCAGCTCCTCCTCGCTTTCAGCCATCAAAGTGGTATCTTCTGCATATCTGAGATTGTTAATGTTTCTTCCAGCAATTTTAACTCCAGCCTTGGATTCATCAACCCCAGCACGTTGCATGATGTGTTCTGCATACAAGTTGAATAGGTAGGGTGAGAGTATACAACCCTGCCATACTCCTTTCCCAATCTTAAACCAGTCCGTTGTTCCGTGCTCTGTTCTTACCGTTGCTACTTGGTCGTTATACAGATTCCTCAGGAGGCAGACAAGATGACTTGGTATCCCCATACCACCAAGAACTTGCCACAATTTGTTATGATCCACACAGTCAAAGGCTTTAGAATAGTCAATAAAACAGAAATAGATGTTTTTCTGAAACTCCCTGGCTTTCTCCATTATCCAGCGGATATTGGCAATTTGGTATCTAGTTCCTCTGCCTTTTCTAAACCCAGCTTGTACATCTGGCAATTCTCGCTCCATGAATTGCTGGTGTCTACCTTGTAAGATCTTGAGCATTACCTTACTGGCATGTGAAATAAGTGCCACTGTTCGATAGTCTGAACATTCTTTAGTGTTTCCCTTTTTTGGTATGGGGATATAAGTTGATTTTTTCCAATTTGATGGCCATTCTTGTATTTTCCAAATTTGCTGGCATATGGCATGCATCACCTTGAGAGCATCATCTTGCAAAATTTTAAACAGTTCAGCTGGGATACTGTCATCTCTTGCTGCCTTGTTATTAGCAATGCTTCTTAAGTCCCATTTGTACTTTTTGTAGTCCTAATTTGGTCTTCACTATATTTAAATTTAACTTAAAAAGAAGCTACGCGTTTTCTCAAAGCCAGCCTTTAAAAACTCTACAAATCAGAGTGGTGAAGATGTGGTTAGCAGCAGGAAAACCCAGAATGAGAGAACACCTACCATTTCCCTAAAACAGCACTCATGGTTCTCTTTAAAAGGAATTTCAGAGATCAATCTTCAAGCCAACCTGGTGAGAAAGAACTTCTAGAAGCTAGTTTCTTTGCATCTTCCTTCCACCAACAGCTTCCAGAAAGCATCCTAACTCCCTCCAAATGGTTACATGGAAGCTCTGGAGCTGCTTGAAAGGGGAAAGAAAGGAATTTTCTGAAAATCAGGGGAAGGGTCTTCATGGGCTGAACCAGGATCCTGCATTCCTCCTCAGCCCCTTATGTCATAGCAAATCACACTAAGGAGAAAGCCCAAATCTCTGCAGCATTTCGGGGAGGTTCTGACAGCTGCCAAAGGAAAGAAAGTGGGGGGGGGGGAGTCAACTTCCAAGAACTTTCTTCTACCATGTTATTGATTATGATTGTCCAGATAGATTCAACATTGTTTATTATTATTTATTATTATTAAATTTATATGCTGCCCAACTCCCAGGGACTCTGGGGAGTTTACAAATTGTTAAAAACATTAAAACAAGAAAACAACACAAAACAAAAAAAGAACAAAAATGGCAGAGATAACAAGCCAGAGAGAATTACAATTACATTAAATTAGCAAGAAGAAATGTGATTCTGTATGTTTAGATATGTGCCAAGATAATGGCTGCCTCTTCCAGAACAGGTTCTTAAGGACAGCAAAGTTAGCTTTCGTCATCCATTACTGTTCTGATGGCGATTTTAAGCACATGTTAAATGCGCAGATAGTTTTTTCCCCCCATTTCAGGAATATTTCAGAAATATTTATCATGTGTTCTATCTTTTTTCTCATACAGATACAGTACTTTTATTTCTCAGGTTCTGTCCCCACAAAAACTGGAGACAGCTTGACATGTGAAATTTCAAGAAACCACAAAGTAGTATTAATGGAAATAAATGATTTTTCCTCAACTTGGTGGCAATGTTATGTTACTCTTTAAATCTGAAAAAAAAGCTGGGGAAGAGAAGAAGCATCTGAAACAAAAGTCCTCTCTCCCAAGAACCACTGTAGCATGTAACTCAGTTCCCTTTATTTATTTATTAAATTTATATTACCGCCCATCTCCCCTATCGGGGACCCTGGGCGGATTCATTGGCATTTTCCCAACATTTGCTTCCAATGATGGAGGGGGCATATGGGAAGAGGGTGCAGATAGCAGGCTGGAGAATCCCGAGTAGGAATCCTGTAAGTCCAGCAGACCCCCCCTTGAGCTTGCCCCTTCTACTGCAATGCCCTGCCTGGTAGCTATGTCCTCTACTGGCTGGGGATGTGCTGGGCAGAGAAAAACCAACCCCCTTGCTCATCATGAGTGGCACCTCATCAGAGCAGTGCCTTTCAATAGGGAATGACAAGAGGGGCAATTGAGGAAGAATGAGGACCAGCAATGGGAAGGAATAGGACATTTCACAGTAGCATTGTTCTCTGACCACTCAGAGATGGGTGGGGAGCACTTTAAGTCAGCAGTGAGGAAAGGACCTCAGTCTTTCACTCTCTCACACACACACAAATGTAGACACACACACACACACACACACACCTATCAGGTAAGGATTATGCTTTTCCTACACCCAATGAAACACTTCTTTATGGCTTATTAGGGCTATGCAAATGATTCACTGTTTCACAACATGCAGGGGTACCTCACTTTAAATAAGTAAAGCAAAGTGAAGGGGCTGTGTATGCACACGCAGGCAGAGACAGGCAAGAGCAGCTTCTGAAGCAGCCCCATCAGCCTGGATAAAGTTGAGGCTGCTTTAATGACTCAAAGAGAGATCCTTTATACATGACAGAGGCATTGTAAAGGCGTCCTCCTTTGGAGGGTTTGCACAGCCCCGTGGCTCATGCCATACTCAAGGCTGACATCTTTAAGGAGCCACAAGCCTCTGTTTTGTTGTGTTTTTTGCTACAACAAAGACAACTTCACACATGCAGGTGTTTTCCAATGTGCTAATTGAGGATCAAATAGTTTGTGGGCATTGTGTTTTTTAAAAACTAAAAACAATGATAAGTTGCCTTTTTTTTCTTCTTATTTTCTTTGCTGTACAGAGTTTGAAAGAAGGCTTATATACCACCTTTGTTTTACTACCCAAAATGAAGGGAAGTTGTCCTGTCTCTCCTGGGAGAGTTGCCAGCGACATTTTGTGGAATAATTTCTGAAGTGTCATGGAGTGCAAAAAAGATGTGCAAACAACCTATGGGTTGCAGTGGAAAGAAAATCTGGAAACCGGCTGCCGGGAAGGACAGCAGATGAAGAAAGAAAGGATGGCTGAGCATTTTGCCCAAGCTCACGAACTGAGGCAGGGAGTCATCCCCCGAAGGGCTCTGCGTATTCAGCGCATGAGGAGGTAAGAGCCTGCGTTCTTCAGCTCATTGGAAAGGCATCTGCACCAACTCAGGGACGCTGAGCTTCCTGTTTGAAAAATCATCTGTGGAACTGAAAAGAGACTGGCAGGGGAAGGCTTAGCACAAATTAAGGTAGCCGGAGAGGGACAGGAGTAAATGCCTGGCAAACAGTACAGTCTACAGCAGTGTTTCCCAAGCTCAGCAATTTTAAGATGTGTGGACTTCAACTTCCAGAATTCTCCAGGCAGCATGGTCTACAGGGAGAGAAAGAACCTGTTTCATTTGAATTCTGGAGTCTGGTAGATGGAGGAGGGAAAGTTAGGAGTGTGTTGTGTGCAAGAGAGTATGGGAGAAGGACGAAAAAGGATAGCTCCTTAAAGTGATTTCTGATGCCTGGGCAATTCTTCTCCAACACCCTTCTACCGTTTTCCTACTCTAAATGCTTTTCTCAGCAGTGGAACTGTTTCCAGGATAGGAAGTCTGCCTTGTGTGGAACAGCCCCACAAAGATGGACAGATGTTGCCATCCTTCTTCCACTTTCAGATGGCATGCTTGACAGACAGGCAGACATTCCACCAGAGGAAGTAACGTGTGTGAGGACTTCACTGGTCTTTTTAACCAGATGTTAGTTGAACAGACTAGATCAGAGCTCAACAGGCTCCTGCTGGGGTGCGGTAACTTTTTCTGGGTGGAACTGAAAACTCTCCCTTTCTGAGAAGTGGCATGTGTGGCACATCGTTTGCTTGGCTTCTAATTCATGCTGCTTCTCAGATGCACAAGAGGCCACAAGGTGCAAGTCAGGGGGATGGTGGTTCCGGCCAGCCTGTAGCATACCTTTGTAGTATAGAGCTTAACCCTTCCAAGTCAGGGATCTGGAGTCATGGTTTTCCAAAGCTTCATAATGCAAACTTCAGCGAAAGGAAAATGGAAGAAAAGAAGCAGAAAAGGAAGAAACGCAGGAGAAAAGAAAACTGATAAATAAATTAAAAAGTGCTTAAAGCGGAGAGATTCTCCCCTGTTTAGAATTCATGAACTCCATTCTTACATTAAGTCTATGTATGACACTTGGCCTTTAATGGGAAGCTGCCTACGAACATTAAAAATTAAAAGCAGAAGGTAGGATCCATCCATCTCAAGCCTCGCTTCTCCCCTCCTATCTGAGCTCTGCACAAAGCTATTACACATTGATAAATTATTTTGGGTAATAGCTGAGATATTACATTGTTTCTGAGTGAAGGTAAAATCTTTCCATGACACGGGCATTTATCAGGAGCGCATTTCATGCTATTTATTATAGTCGAGACGAGATCACGGCTGTGGGCAGAGCTGGCACGTTGGGCTGCCCCCTCCTGCCGCCTCCCGTCCTGCTGTCAGGCAGATGATGTGATATTGATGGAGTTCATGACAACTTAATTATTAACTAAAGATATGCAGTTCACCTTTGTCGAGGGAGGGGGCTGGTGTGGAGCGCGGATGGTGCATTTGTTTTAAAGTCTCTATGCATGTTTATATACAGTATACCACAGGGTGGGTGTGTTACCCCCTGGGCTCCCGTCCTATGTTAATCGTGGACCGAAGTCATACAGGTGGAACCGATCTTGGAGGTCATCTAGTCCAACCCCCACTCAGTGCAGGAGCCACTATGGTATCTCTGACAGATGACCCTCCTGCCTCTGTTTGGAGACCTCTAGTGAAGGAGGAGAACTCACCACTTCATGCGGCAGCCTGTCCCACTGGCTGACAATCTGAACCATCAGGAAGCACACAGCTCCTTGAATCCGCCTCCCCAAAGAAAAGTTGGTGAATACAGAACTTCCATTCCTCCTTCCATGCAGAGCAAGGTTAACTGGAGAACTCACTGACGTTTAGCAAAGAGTTTCTCTCTCCCTGCCACTTAAACCGCCTTTCACCTGTCATGTTTTAACTGAGTTTCACAGCGGAGTAACCTCTACTGCAGAGCTTTCCAAACTGCGTGTCGCGACACGTTAGTGTGTGGGCTGAAAGGTCTGGGTGTGTCGCGGCTGCTGCTGCCTCCAAGCCCTGCCAGGATTCCGCGCAGGTCCTAGTGCCTGCCTTGTGCCCTGCTGTAAGAGTGTGTCGCGAAATGATGCATGTCTAAAAAGCATGTCACCAACATGAAAAGTTTGGAAAGCTCTGCTCTACTGTATACGGCAAAACATCTCCCTGCCTGCCTGCTCTCTTAGGAAGCAGATCCGGAAAGTAGTGCACAAACACAGCAAGGCAACTGCGTCTCAATGGAGGGGAGGGAAAACATTTACTGCTCCTCAGTCTTTGGACCAAGCATTTCATTCTAGTGTGTTTGGATTTCCATCCCTCTGTCACTGTTTACTGCTATTGCATTGCTCTGGGTCTAAACGTCTTCCAAGTCTATCAAGAATTGCCTACCTGACAGCAAATACTGATATACACATTTACTCCCACCTGGGGAAGCAGCTAAATGAAGATCAGAGACCCAAGCGGCCTGTGTCGCGTGCTCTCCTGCTGCTCTGAAAGTGGGACTATTGGGTTTCAGAAGGGGCAACCGGGGTAAATTCATTCAGATCATACTTTATAGAAACTTATGTGAATGGAACTCCCCAAATTTACATGTAATCTAGAACAAAGCTGCATACCAAAGATCATACCTTTGCGATGCATTTCAGAATTCAGAACAACCTGTCCATATTCTAGAAAGGGGAAAAAAAGGCCCTCAGGCTTTTGTTCCCACCCATACTGGCTGGCTCATTGAATTACCAAAACCATTTGGGCAGCCCACTGAGGCCCCTGCAGCACCCTCTTGCTTCCCTGCCATCCATGGACGGTGCCTTGGAGGGCAGAGGTGGTAGAAAGCTGATGCTTTTCCCCGTTTCCCATGTCTTCAAGATAAAGTTCAGCCCATTTCTTCATCAGTTTAAAATTAAAAAAAATAATAATTGAACAGTCATGGAGTTTCACATTCCAGGTTACCCATTTTCATATTTATGCATTTTTTTTTTACCAAAGTCAGCATGGAACGTGTTTTTACATGCACTATTTTAACTGGTGCATTTTACTCCCCCTGTTAATTAATGAACTGAATTTACTTGTTGTTTTCATGATTAGCCAGCTTGAGTCTTCTTTCTGAACAGAAAGGCAGCACATAAATCGGATGGATGGATGATTGGATTGGGCTCTCCTTTTGCCCACTTTGGCTACAAATCCTTTCTCCCACCACTGGCATGTAGCTCAAAGAAGATTTATTAGAGAGGGAAATATTGTAAATAGTGAGGTGACATAAAATGCCACAGTGACCTTTGTTCCTTTTGCTGTGACGGACTAGCAGGGCTATCCTCCTGGATGTAAATATGAAGACACTACTGTAGCCTGCTGCCTAGTGTGTAGGACCAGTGTGGCATTGTAAGCTCTAGCCAACAAAGAAATAAATTCATGTTTCAGGGCCAAATCTCTTTTTCACATTCCCCTAACTGCAGTTTGAACATTCCCTTTTTTCTGCCGTGTTCTCGTGAAGTTGACTTCCTCTCATCCCCAGCTTAGTCCTTTTTAGCTGTGTTTAGCAGTGCCTTTTCTTCTCCCAACATAGTTTTGGCTGTGGATATGATCTGGCATGCTTCACCAACAATATGGTTGTTAGTGTGGTTAGAGGGCGTGATTTGCCCAGCTCTAATGGACACTTTAGGCTGCTCTTGGCACACCTCCTCTACCCACTGGGAATTGTTACCCGTGGGCATTTTAGGTTGCAGAAGAGGCCAGACATGTGGCTTCTGAAGAGGCATCTGCCTGCATAGTGTCTGATGGGTGTTTTCTATAGTCCTATAGGATTCCTTATAAACACGAGTTTAGCACGCTTCCAAATTATAGTGCTGTTTTTTAAATATGGGCTTAGCACTCTTTAGACCTGTGTTTCAAAATCAGGATTAATGCTCCAGAGGGCTATTTCTCAACAGGGATTTAACACTTTTTCAGAGGAGCACTAGAGCCATTTCAGAAATAGCCCAAGCGACAGATCATAGGCACAGAGGAGGGAAGGAGTTGCATTGAGCAGGACTATTGGGGATGCTGACTCCCGCGTTGTCAGAACTCTGGTATGGCTCCCAGAGTCCCGCCATACAGCTGATGAGCGCAGGAGGAAAGAGACGAACGTAATTGACAAGAGGAGACAACAGACCCAGGAAGAAAGCGGAAATACGACAACACACACGCCGAGGGGAGGATGGACATTTGACCCCACTAAGACCACCTGAGCCAACCCGGGGAAAGCCTCAGTGGGGAGGGGGGAGGGAGCCCAGCAGGAGAGCTTAAAAGCCCAAGCACACTTCCGTGAGCCATCTTAGTCTTTCTTAGTGTTAATCCTGTGTGTACAATAAATCGTTAGCCTTCAAGCACGTGCGCCTTGCGTGATCTTTGAAGTAACGTATGTAACTCACAGTAGAAGAACCTCACATAAAGACTAAGATCATCACCAGTCGATGGTCCTGGGAACGAACCTGAAACCCCTCAGGAAGTTCCGCGGTTGAGTTCGGCTACCAACTGCAGCCGGCGGCGAGCTACCCAGCTGATCGTCCGGCGGGAAAATTTGAAAGCCTTGGAAAGCCCTACGGCAGAGACCCGACCACACTAGCAGCGCGCGGTGAGTGAACCAGCTGATCGGCGGCAGGAACTTCGGAAGCAGCTGAAAGCCGGGATGACTGCCCTAGAGGAGTTCTCACCGCGTGCTACCAGCAAAACATGGAACAAAACGGAGACCTGCACGAGGATAACGCACCCAGCACGTCAGCCACAGCAGCAGCAGGGGCAACAACACAAACGGCAGCAGGCAACTCCTGTGAGCGCGTCACACAGCGAAAGGTAAAGAAGCCCAAAGAGCGGGAAGAAAGCCAACCCCCCCCCCAAACCCCCACCAAATGCACACAAAAGCAAACGGCGGAATGGTCACTTGGAGTAGGGGGGGCATGATCCAGGGGCCGAGCAAGCAGACAGCTAAATCGCGGGTTTCCCAGGGGCAACGCATCGCGGCTTTAGAAGCAAGAGCAGCCTGCGTGGAAACGGGGCTAGATAACATGGACATGAAATTAACAGCGATCCAAGCTGCATTAGAAAGGCTGCTGAAACAGCCACAGAACAGAGAAAGGGGCAGAAGGGATGACAAGGAAGATAGCTCCCCCACAGGCTCCTCTGAATTGGAAAGCACAGAAGAAAGTGATGATGGGGAAGACGGAGAAGGGGAGGAAACCGATGAAACAATGACACAAGCAAACCTCGGGAGTAATGTACCATTCTACCAGCATAATAAACCCATCATAATAACTAAACTTAAAACTAAATTTGATGGGGACCCTGAACAGCTGGCATGCCTCCTGAACCACGTCAGAGGGTTCATGGAGGAGTCAGAGCGCTTCTTCCTTAATGAAGAAGCCAAAGTTCGCTATGTATCCAACTTCTTGATTGGAGAGGCAGCGAAGTGGCTGGCCATGCTACATGAAACAAGAGCTAGAGAACTTCACAATTTTGAACTATTCATGAAGGCGCTACAGAAGCGGTTCGAAGACACCCTGTCTCGAATGTCGGCAAAGACAGAAATACAGAGACTGAGGCAAGGACACCGCACAGTGGCAGAATACACCCTAGAATTCAAAAAACTTGTCAGCCGCCTACCCAACTGGCCCGAGTCATTCAAAGTAGAATACTTCCAAATGGGCTTGAGGCCGGAGTTGTTGGACATGGCAGCAGGGAGAGGGGACCCAGAAACCCTCGATGAATGGGTCCAACTGGCAGGAAAGGTGGAGAGCACGAATCTACGAATCCGTTCTTACCACCAACTACAATACACAGGGAGAAACCAGTACACCAGCTCCTACAACAACAAAAGAGAATTTGACAAAAAACCATAGGCTGAAGAGAAAGAGCGACGGGTGAAGCACAAACTATGCTTCAAATGTGGGAGAGAGGGCCACAGAATACAGGATTGCAAACAACCGACAGAAAGGGGCAAGACGGGAGACAGACACAACAAAGCTCAACCCTACAAACAGACAACGGCAAAGGCAGCGATGGAAAGACACAGAGACGTGCAACCAGAGTCGTCCACGGACGATTTTACAGACGAAGAATTCGTATCGGCGGGAAACGACAATGGCCTGGCCTAAAGTGCGCTGCAGGACAGGCCTTCAACAGGGGGCGCAACGACACCTTGACCACCTTAAGCCCCGTGCTGGGGCTTAAATGGCTGAGGGAAAGGAACCCCCAGATCGATTGGGTGTCGGGAGAAATGGAATTTATAGATGGACAGTACCACAATGCAACCAATAATGGAACAGAAATAGGGGCAGCTGGGACCGTGAAGGGGGTGGAGACACAACAGGGGGAGACAACAACATTCCCAAAGCGCTTTAACCCAGTAAGAGAGGTTTTCGGTGAAGATGAATGCGAGCAACTACCACCCCACTGGCAGACAGACTGTGCCATAGAACTCATACCGGGAGCCACATTCCCCAAACCAAAAATGTATGCTATGACCCAGAAGGAACTACAAGAACTTCGCAAGTTCATAGACAAAAATCTGGCGCGTGGGTTCATTGAACCGGCTAACTCCCCCCTGGCAGCCCCGGTCCTATTCAGAAAGAAAAAAGATGGATCCCTTCGATTATGTACCGATTACAGGGGACTGAATGCCATATCGGTTACTAACCAATACCCCTTACCATTGCTGAAAGACATGATGGCACAACTAGCAAAAGGGAAAATCTTCATGAAATTGGACCTGAGGGAGGCTTATTACAGAGTCAGAATAAGAGAGGGGGACGAATGGAAAACAGCTTTTAACTGTCCCCTGGGTTCATTTCAATACCGCGTCCTCCCATTCGGTATTGCGGGAGGACCAGGCATATTTATGAAATTAATCAATGAGGTCCTGTATGAATTCTTATACCAGGGGGTCATCGTCTATTTAGACGACATCCTCATTTTTTCAGAGAAAAAGGAAGAACATGAACAATTAGTATTGGCAGTACTCAAAAAACTACTCGAAGCAAAACTATACGTTAAACTAAGCAAGTGCGAGTTTAACAAAGAAAAACTAGACTTCCTGGGCTTCCGCATATCACACAAGGGCATCGAAATGGACCCCGCCAAGGTACAGGCAGTCCTGGGGTGGGAACCCCGCGAACCAGAAGGCAACTACAAGCTTTCATTGGGTTCGCCAATTTCTATAGGGAATTCATAAAAAATTTCGCGCAGATCGCACTGCCGCTAACTGACTTGCTGAAAACAGGAAAAAATGGGACTAAACCAAACATAAAACGAGCTAGTACCAAAATCAAGTGGACAGCAGAGTGCCAGTAAGGCTTTGACAAACTCAAGGCCCTCTTCACAGAGGAACCCATACTGAAGCACCCCGAGGTTGATAAACCACTCATAATTCATACAGACGCTTCTGATAATGCTATAGGGTCAATTTTATTGCAAGCTGATGAAACGAACAAATTGAGACCCTGTGCATACATCTCCAAGAAGTTCAGCGACACAGAAAAACGCTGGCACGTGTGGGAAAAGGAAGTGTTCGCTGTCCGCCACGCATTAGCCACGTGGAGACACCTTCTAGAAGGGTCACCCGTGCCGTTCGAGGTATGGACGGACCATAAAACCCTGGAGGCACTAAAAGCCCTGAGAAAACTAAACCCCAAACAAATACGATGGGCAGAGTTTTTCAGCAGATTCAACTTCTCACTGAAGTACTTCCCGGGAGGAAAAAACTACTTGGCAGATGCGTTGTCAAGACTAACGCAACATGAAGGGAAGACAGAAGAAGTCACGGAATCACTATTCCCACACAACCAGACACTCACAACAAACAACCAAGAACCACTGAACGTGCAAGGGGGGCACTTGGCAATCACACAAGCACAGGAGGAGAGGCAAGCTAAGAATCCCCCATTAGAAACAGAAATACAAAATGCAATTCTAAACGACACGTGGTGGGGTGAAAACCAAGATGCGTTACAAGAACAGGATGGGAGGTGGTGGAAAGATGACAAATTATACTACCCGAAACAGTCAGAAAACGAGTACTCGAGAACAGCCATGACCACAAAACAGCAGGGCACTTCGGCTTTGTCAAGACCATCCACCTAGTGAGACGCAAATTCTGGTGGCCGACACTGCGCAGAGATGTAAAGACTTATGTGAGATCTTGCCCAACTTGTGCCACAGCGAAACGGACAATAGGAAAGCCTACGGGATTGCTGCAAAATGTGGCAAGCCCCACACAACCATGGAGACAGATCGCCATGGATTTCGTAGTGGACTTGCCCGAGAGCAAACGCAAAATGGCAATTTGGGTGGTAACAGACCTCTTCTCTAAGCAAGCCCACTTTATCGCATGCAACGGGATCCCAACAGCACCAACGATGGCCAAACTTTTCATTCAGAACATCTACCGATTACACGGAGCACCCGAACAAATCATTAGCGATCGTGGCAGCACATTTACATCAAAATTCTGGAGAGAGTTCTTAAAACTAATTGGATCAGAACAAGGACTGAGCAGTGCGTTCCATCCGTGCACAGACGGAGCATCAGAATGCCTAGTATCAATACTCGAACAATATCTCCAATGTTACATAAGCTACCAACAAAACAACTGGGCGGAGTTGTTGCCATTTGCTGAAGTGGCATACAACAATGCAATACACCAGAGCACCGGATTCACGCCAGTTAAAATAGCTACAGGACAAGACTTCGCCAACATCCCAGAAGTGGCAATAATCAACAGAGAAAAGACGCATGGACCGTTACAAGCAGATGAGTGGATCAAGAAAATTACCAGCAACTGGCCAATAATGCTCCAAACATTACAGGAAGCAAAGGCTACATACAAAAAGTATGCAGACAAGAAAAGAACAACAGAGTGGGAACTTAAAGAGGGGGATAAGGTCTATCTCTCAACAAAAAACCTACGCTCGACACAGGCATCATGAAAACTAGCCCCAAGATTCATCGGACCATTTGTTGTAACAAAAGTAATTAACCCAGTGACCGCAAGACTACAACTCCCCAAGTCACTGAAGAAGGTCCACCCGGTATTCCACATAAGCTTATTAAAACAATATCACCCATCTGACCAATGGCACCCGGAAGCACCAGAACCAACAGCGACTATCGTTAATGGGGAACCACATTTTGAGATTGACAACATCTTCGACTCACGATGGCACAGAGGACAACTCCAATACTTGGTCAAATGGCAACATTTACCAGTCGGGTTCAAGAAATGGGTGGCGGCACGACATATGCAAGCACCAAAACTAATCAAGCAGTTCCACCGCACATTCCCTGAAAAACCCCACTGAGCTACATACTAATATTGTTGTGTTTCATTACAGGAAAGTGAACAACCGCCCAACGAAAGAGCCACCAGAGTGGAATAGACAAAGGGGGTGGGGAGAAAATCTTGGGCCGGAGGCATGTCAGAACTCTGGTATGGCTCCCAGAGTCCCGCCATACAGCTGATGAGCGCAGGAGGAAAGAGACGAACGTAATTGACAAGAGGAGACAACAGACCCGGGAAGAAAGCGGAAATACGACAATCACACACGCCAAGGGGAGGATGGATATTTGACCCCACTAAGACCACCTGAGCCAACCCGGGGAAAGCCTCAGTGGGGAGGGGGGCGGGAGCCCAGCAGGAGAGCTTAAAAGCCCAAGCACACTTCCGTGAGCCATCTTAGTCTTTCTTAGTGTTAATCCTGTGTGTACAATAAATCGTTAGCCTTCAAGCACGTGCGCCTTGCGTGATCTTTGAAGTAACGTATGTAACTCACAGTAGAAGAACCTCACATGCGTCACCTCATGCACCTCTCCAAGCCTATAACCTGTGCATCGGGCAATTTAACAGGTAGCTAAATCTGTTCTAATCTATTCTGGTGTTCTAAGCACCAGCCTGTCATCACCCAACTCTGCCCCATTTCATGGTGGGAAGAATTATAAGTGGTTGCAGCATGTAAGAGGAGAAACAAAATTAGAGGAGCCCATCAAATCTTCTCCTGAACTTGGCCCAGAAGTGCATAAGGACAGCACCTTTCACCAGCCCCATTACTGCTGCTAATACTGTAAGTGATTGGCAATGGAGACAGCACAATTCATGCAGGCATACTTTTCTGGCAGCTTAAGACTGATGGAGAACACTTTAGTGCAGCCATCTGGAAGAGCCAGATATGTAATTTTGGGGAAAAGGGACGGGAACATGGCAGCATTTTTAAGAAACTCTGCTGCCATTCTAATCCTGATCAAGTCCCCACAGCAGCCATTTCAAGGTCTGGGTTGTTGTTGTTTTATCACATAATTCCTATACATTGTACATAATATATAGTTTGGGTCTCATATAAGAATACATAAAGGATAAACGAATAGAATTATGAGTAGCTTCAGAGACAAATGATGATAGTAGTGCAACCCTGGGTTACACGTTCCAAATGGTAAAAGGGTTCAGAACTCTCTTCTCCAACCTAGTCCTCTCCAGATGTTGGCTGGAAATTATTAGAACTGAAGTGCAATGTATTTAGAGAACAGCATCAAGTTTGGAAGATTGAATTAGATGATCCTAGAGATTCCTTGAACTTCTTTACTGACTTTTGACCTATCTTTTTTGCACTATTATGCATGGTTTCACTTTGCACTCCACCGATAAATAGCTTGCGTGCCAATCTGAAGCTTCAGTGACTGTACTGAATGTATTCTCGCATACATTTTGCACGTATTGTATTAAGGACAGCAAGAGACCGTAAGCTTCCCTAAGGATCCTTCAGGGTTTGCCGCTATTCCAAAAGAGTTGACCTAATTGTAATTATGTGTGGGAAGTAAGAGGATCATCCGATGGAAGTTGAGGAGTTTCCATAAACCCATCGCCTCAGCTCAGGGAGCCTGCTAAGGGGCAGTGGTCAGAGAGAAACAGAGGGGGAGAGAGAGATATCAAGTGTAGTAATCAGAATGAAAAATGGAGCTCCGGTTACTTTAAACAAGAGCTAATTTATCACAAGAATGAGTGGATAAGTAGCTGAGTTTCAGGCGTTCAGTAAGTTCCCCGTTCTGCTCCAAAAATTATTCCACCCCTGTCTCCATGCTCCCATAAATCATCCCCCCTTCTTCACTTCTGCTCCAATTACCAATTACTCCTGCCTTCAACATGCTTTCTACTGCCCAACACAATCTGATGGGGCCCTGCTTTTTAATTTTACAAATGCTTTCCTCTCCCTCTCTCCTCGTCTCCTTCTTGCCTTCCATTCTCAGCCCCCACCTTTTGGGAGAGAAGATGTAAAGGGGAAACATCCCCCTCCATGGTATCTTCCATAAATTGGAAGACCTGCATTTTTTTCTGGAAGTATTGGGGATCCCCAAACTATTCTAGATTAAAAGGGCTTGTTGATAAAGCTTCATTTTCTTCATAAGAAAAAAAGGGGAGATAAAGTTGTAAGGACCTATCATGTGACTGCAAGTATGGCCTTCAGTTATGCAGAATGAGACACACCCTTGCTGTTTTCCATCACCTGATATCTTGATCATGGATTGCATTATGGGCTGGGGGAGGCTGCTTCAAGCCCATAATCTTTGCCACCTAGGTAGAGGAGGCAAAACGGAAATCTTACATAAGTAGTATCTGGCCAAAGAAAGGAAATGCCATCAGAAAGCTAGATATTTAGAAACATATACAACACACTGCCAGCATCTAGCTAAAAACAAGACCTTCGTTTTCCATTATTACTGCTATGGCAAAGAGTCAACATGTGAACACTTTATTTTTCTGGATATATTTTTAGGTAGAGAGAAGAAGAAAACAGATTTATCGTTAATGTGGAAAAAAGAAGAAACATTATCTCATAGATGTGGAAAGCCAGTGTAGGCTGACAGGACAGAGGATTCTCAGGTTCAGAATGAATGCAAATATGTAGCTAGTGGGGTTATTTGGGCAGAGTTAAAAAAGGTTTTACTGGATCAGATGAAAGGGCAATGTAATTCTATATCTTGCCTGTGCAAGGGCCACCAAAATGGCTGTGACAAATCTACTTTCCCATTGTTCTTCTTCAGCAAATTTTATTCAGAGGCATTGGACCACTGATCTTGGTGGTAGCATGTAGTGCCATTATGAGTAGTAATTGTTCTATCTTCCACGATTATCCAAGTTGATGTCCATCACCACAAATTCTAGTATTTAACTAAGTATGACATAGTTTATAGATAAAGGCTTATCCATTATCTATCCATGGAGAAGATACGAATGTTAGACGGTACCACAGAGAATGGAGCCCGTAATGCAGTTTCCATCTTCTATTCCAAATACTTTCTTCAAGGCAAGAGATCTGTGTGTATTACTGCTAATGTGAAAACACACATTTCCTATTATAACTGTAACAATTTTTGTGTTGAATCTAGGCAGGTTTCTAATTAGAGGTTGGTTAAATTTAGAAGTTCAGAAGGGTGAGCTGCTGAAATCGAAAGATACTGTGGTAAAACTATTTTTCAGTGGATCTGCAGATGCAGTAGATGCATAATTCTGGATTGCAAGCAAAAACGGCTAGTTTTCTACCTGGGCACAGAGATTTTGCTTCTGTCTGTGCTCCTGCCCTCTGAAGATGCTGGCCACAGATGCTGGCGAAACGTTAGGAACCACAACTTCCAGAACACGGCCACACAGCCCGGAAGACCCACAACAGCCATTGAACTCCGGCCGTGAAAGCCTTCGACAATACATTACAACGGCTAGTTTACTAATCACTTAAATCTTTACATTTCAGCTAAAAGTATCATGTTCAGGGTTTACTTAAAAGACACCAGTAGCCAAATCTATATTTTAAGCTCTTAATATGTAAAATCAAATGTGTTTATCTATCTCGCATTTAGCCCAAAGTGATTGCTATAAAGTTGTATCTCCTTTACAGTTTTCTACTTGCAAAACTAATTCTATTCCTTTGGCTTTCCCAGTATTATTCTCTGCTAATTGTTGAAATAAATTAAACTGGAAGAGGAAAAGAGCAAAGAAGAAGATGAACTGGTTAGGTCCTGGTGAGGTAACCCAGTATTAGGAATATCTTGCTGAGAGAGGGGAGCTTTTCAAGGGATCTCTAGGCTGCGCTAATGTTCTTTGCCACATTCATTCTGCGTCTTGAAAACAAATCTCTGTAGGGAAGCTTATCTCAGAGGCTCTTTAACCAATCTCTTCTTGTGTCCATCACAGCAAGAAACCAATTAGGCGGCACCTTTTGGCTGCAAGAGCCTTGTTTAGAAGGGGGAAAAGTCAGTTGCATTAGTCTGTAGCTTGAATCATGTCAACTGGATTTCTATTTTCTTAATGGAAACGTTTCGCTCCTTATCCAAGGGGCTTCTTCAGTCTGAGCAAAGTTGGTAAGGGAATCCTAAATATGTTCCTAGGTAGCTGTGTGACCTTACACCTGGGGCTAGGTCATGGTTATATTGAGATGTAATTTTTAAGTCCTTTTATCATCTAATGGAGGGTCGTTAAAAACACCATGCTGCTGTTGAGCTTCTGAAATGGTCTTAATCTTCCTAGGCACAGAAGACAACACGGGGAGGAAGATGGGGGAGAGTTTGTGCCTGAGGCCCCCACCTCTATTCAAGGAAGGATTTTCCAAGTTGGCATAAATGGATTCCTTGACCCCTCTCTCAAACCACCTATCTTCTCTGTCTAAAATGTGAACATTAATGTCCTCAAATGAGTGTCCTTTTTCTTTTAGATGAAGATAAACTGCTGACTCTGGTCCTGTGGTGTTATTTCTCCTGTGTTGTGCCATCCTCCTGTACATAGGTTGTTTGGTTTCTCCAATGTAGAGTTCAGAGCACTCCTCACTGCACTGGATTGCATAAACTACATTGCTTTTCTTATGTTTTGGAGTTTGATCTTTGGGGTGTACAAGCCTCTGTCTCAGTGTGTTGGTGGGTTTGAAATATACAGGTATGTGGTGTTTGCCAAATATCCGTTTTATCTTTTCAGACACGCCAGCCATGTAGGGAATGACCAGGTTCTTTCGTTTACTCTGAGTCTCAGCCCTATCTGTCGCTGTTTTAGGTCTGGTAGATTTAGATTTGGTGAAGGCCCAATTTGGATATCCACAGGCCTTCAGGGCTGTTCTCAGGTGCTGATTTTCATTCTTTTTGGAATCCATGGAGGTGGGGATGGTTTCTGCTCTGTGTGACAATGTCCTGATGACTCCTAGTTTGTGCTGCAGTGGATGGTGGGAGTCAAACATCAGATATTGATCTGTGTGTGTGGGTTTCCTGTAGATCCCTATTTCTAGCTTGCCACCGGTCCCAATGAGGACTTCACAGTCTAGGAATGCCAGTCTGTTGTCCTTGGTGTCTTCTCTGGTGAAGCTAATGTTGGCATCTATAGTGTTTATATGGTCCGTGAAGGCCTGTACTTCCTGGGCCTTGATTTTGACCCAGGTGTCATCCACATACCTAAACCAGTGGGTGGGCACCGTTCCCTGGAATGTGTTGAGTGCTTTCTTCTCCACTTCTTCCATGTATAAATTGGCCACAATGGGTGACACAGGAGAACCCATGGCACAGCCGTGTTTTTGTCTGTAAAAGTCACCTCTGTATGTGAAATAAGTGGTGTTAAGACACAGGTCCAGAAGATGGCAGATCTGGTTTGGGTTGAGATGGCTTCTCCTTTCCAGGGTGCTGTCCTCTTCTAGTCTCTTCCTGACAGCGGATAGAGCATGAGTGGTGGGGATGCTGGTGAAAAGGGAGGACACATCAAAGGAGACCATAGTTTCATCTGTATCCAGTTTCAGGATCTTTGCTTTGGAAACAAATTCTTCCGAATTATGGATGTGGTGTTCAGAGTGTCCAACTAGAGGTGCTAGTATGGTAGAGAGGTGTTTGGCAATGTTGTATGTTACCGAATTGATGCTGCTGACTATGGGTCGGAGGGGTGTTCCTTCCTTGTGGATCTTAGGAAGTCCGTAGATGCAGGGGATGGCTTCTCCAGGATACAGACGGTGGTAGGTAATCCTATCGATGGAGCCATCATGTTCCAATTGTTTCAAACTGTCTATTGCCTTTTTCTTGTAATTGTTGGTGGGGTCTCTTTTCAGTTTTTCATATGTATGGTGATCCTCCAAAAGTGAGGTAATTTTATTGTGGTAGTCTGCAGTGTTTAGAACCACTGTACATCTTCCTTTGTCAGCAGGTAAAATGGTGATGGTTTCATCTTTGCTGAGGGCTGTCAGGGCTCTCCTCTCTTGGACGGTAAGGTTGGGGGAGGAGGTTGAGCACTGGACAGAGCTGCAGATATTTTAAGCCGGAGTTGTTCTGCTTCTTCAAAAGGTAGGTGGTTGTTGTGGATGGCAGATTCTGTGGCTGTAATGAGCTCCACAACCGGAACTTGCTTGGGAGTGATGGCAAAATTAAGACCTTTGGCTAGGACATCTCTCTCTGGTTGGGTAAGTTCTCTGTCTGAGAGATTTTTCACCCACATGTTCTTTTTGTCCTCTGTGGTCCTGTTGTTGTTGTTCCTCCCAGTGGTTTCTCCAGTTCCTTGTTTCTGCTTGCTGCGAGAAAGAAGAATGTCAAATTTCTTAGTTTGCCTCTCCTTTGTCTTGTGATGCTGGGCCAGCTGTACTTTATTGCCAAGCTGAATAACTCTATCCAGGATTGGGTCAGGAAGGGTGGCTGTGAGTTCCTGGTGAAGGTTTTCAAAATTGTATTGCAGGGCATCAATGGTGAAGTGGACTTGCCTTATTCTTTCATTTAGAAGATGTCTTTGTGCCTGCTGCAGGATCTGATCTGCTCTGTGACCCTTAACTGTAGATTGCAGGTGTAGGCTTGTCGGGATGAGTCTCTGTCAAAAAATTTGACATTCTTCTTTCTCGCAGCAAGCAGAAACAAGGAACTGGAGAAACCACTGGGAGGAACAACAACAACAGGACCACAGAGGACAAAAAGAACATGTGGGTGAAAAATCTCTCAGACAGAGAACTTACCCAACCAGAGAGAGATGTCCTAGCCAAAGGTCTTAATTTTGCCATCACTCCCAAGCAAGTTCCGGTTGTGGAGCTCATTACAGCCACAGAATCTGCCATCCACAACAACCACCTACCTTTTGAAGAAGCAGAACAACTCCGGCTTAAAATATCTGCAGCTCTGTCCAGTGCTCAACCTCCTCCCCCCAACCTTACCGTCCAAGAGAGGAGAGCCCTGACAGCCCTCAGCAAAGATGAAACCATCACCATTTTACCTGCTGACAAAGGAAGATGTACAGTGGTTCTAAACACTGCAGACTACCACAATAAAATTACCTCACTTTTGGAGGATCACCATACATATGAAAAACTGAAAAGAGACCCCACCAACAATTACAAGAAAAAGGCAATAGACAGTTTGAAACAATTGGAACATGATGGCTCCATCGATAGGATTACCTACCACCGTCTGTATCCTGGAGAAGCCATCCCCTGCATCTACGGACTTCCTAAGATCCACAAGGAAGGAACACCCCTCCGACCCATAGTCAGCAGCATCAATTCGGTAACATACAACATTGCCAAACACCTCTCTACCATACTAGCACCTCTAGTTGGACACTCTGAACACCACATCCATAATTCGGAAGAATTTGTTTCCAAAGCAAAGATCCTGAAACTGGATACAGATGAAACTATGGTCTCCTTTGATGTGTCCTCCCTTTTCACCAGCATCCCCACCACTCATGCTCTATCCGCTGTCAGGAAGAGACTAGAAGAGGACAGCACCCTGGAAAGGAGAAGCCATCTCAACCCAAACCAGATCTGCCATCTTCTGGACCTGTGTCTTAACACCACTTATTTCACATACAGAGGTGACTTTTACAGACAAAAACACGGCTGTGCCATGGGTTCTCCTGTGTCACCCATTGTGGCCAATTTATACATGGAAGAAGTGGAGAAGAAAGCACTCAACACATTCCAGGGAACGGTGCCCACCCACTGGTTTAGGTATGTGGATGACACCTGGGTCAAAATCAAGGCCCAGGAAGTACACGGACCATATAAACACTATAGATGCCAACATTAGCTTCACCAGAGAAGACACCAAGGACAACAGACTGGCATTCCTAGACTGTGAAGTCCTCATTGGGACCGGTGGCAAGCTAGAAATAGGGATCTACAGGAAACCCACACACACAGATCAATATCTGATGTTTGACTCCCACCATCCACTGCAGCACAAACTAGGAGTCATCAGGACATTGTCACACAGAGCAGAAACCATCCCCACCTCCATGGATTCCAAAAAGAATGAAAATCAGCACCTGAGAACAGCCCTGAAGGCCTGTGGATATCCAAATTGGGCCTTCACCAAATCTAAATCTACCAGACCTAAAACAGCGACAGATAGGGCTGAGACTCAGAGTAAACGAAAGAACCTGGTCATTCCCTACATGGCTGGCGTGTCTGAAAAGATAAAACGGATATTTGGCAAACACCACATACCTGTATATTTCAAACCCACCAACACACTGAGACAGAGGCTTGTACACCCCAAAGATCAAACTCCAAAACATAAGAAAAGCAATGTAGTTTATGCAATCCAGTGCAGTGAGGAGTGCTCTGAACTCTACATTGGAGAAACCAAACAACCTATGTACAGGAGGATGGCACAACACAGGAGAAATAACACCACAGGACCAGAGTCAGCAGTTTATCTTCATCTAAAAGAAAAAGGACACTCATTTGAGGACATTAATGTTCACATTTTAGACAGAGAAGATAGGTGGTTTGAGAGAGGGGTCAAGGAATCCATTTATGCCAACTTGGAAAATCCTTCCTTGAATAGAGGTGGGGGCCTCAGGCACAAACTCTCCCCCATCTTCCTCCCCGTGTTGTCTTCTGTGCCTAGGAAGATTAAGACCATTTCAGAAGCTCAACAGCAGCATGGTGTTTTTAACGACCCTCCATTAGATGATAAAAGGACTTAAAAATTACATCTCAATATAACCATGACCTAGCCCCAGGTGTAAGGTCACACAGCTACCTAGGAACATATTTAGGATTCCCTTACCAACTTTGCTCAGACTGAAGAAGCCCCTTGGATAAGGAGCGAAACGTTTCCATTAAGAAAATAGAAATCCAGTTGACATGATTCAAGCTACAGACAATTCCACCTGGATGACTGAGAACCTTCATAGACAGTCAGTTGCATTAGATTTCGAGAAACTGATTCACCAGGAAAGTTGTCCTCCCTTGCTTGCAGGTAAATCTGGGTATGAGCAATCCATATAAGAGACCAGTTTGGTGTAGCAGTAAAGGCAACAGGCTAGAAACCAGGAGACTGTGAGAGTTCTAGTCCCACCTTAGGCACAAAGCCAGCTGGGTGACCTTGGGCCAGTTACTCTCTCTCAGCCCTAGGAAGGAGGCAATGGCAAACCACTTCTGAAAAACTTTGTCTAGGAAACTGCAGGGACTTGTCCAGGCAGTCTCTGAGAATCAGACACGATTGAATGGATTAAAAAAAAATCCATATAAACTTCTCCAGTTTGGTGATCCTTCCCATAATCCCTCAACTAGCATAGACTGATGTGTGCTGTCAAACCATCTATTCAACCCATATAAAATGCTTACAGAATCAAAAATGGCTACTGCTTTAATTAGTCTTGTGGGTCCTGTGAAATTACATGGCACAAAAATTCTCATTTTGCCAGGATCTGATTTTGCCAAAGGCCCTTGATTGTCTTTTGCTTTTCAGAGAAATTATTTATTTTCTTTTTTCTTTTTTCCTTTTTATTATATTGTTATAAGTCTTAAGACATTATATTGCTTCAATGTAGTGATATTTATATAAAATGACTAAAGAAGATTAACATTCTGTTGTTTAAAAATAGAGAAAGAAAGGTACAAATTCTGTCAACATTAATTACCATTTAGGATGTCAATATTTCAAGCATTAAATTATTTAGCTTTCCATCCAAATTTCAGTATAACATTAGACAAAGAAAAAAACTACTGCTACTCATGTCAAAGTATTAGTTATATGATAATATAAGTCGCTCTCTGAGTGAGATAGGCGGTGAATAAATTTGAAATATAAATAAATAAATAAATATAAATATAAATAATGTTTTCAATCTTAAGCTAATTACTTAATATTAAAATTTCCATTGTACTGTTAATTTATGTGTGTGTGTGTGTTGATAAAAAGAAAGAGAAGAGTATAGATGAAGCAAGTTTAACAAAAGTTAAAATACCTGAAAAGGAAAAAGAAAAAGAAAAAGAAAAAGAAAAAGAAAAAGAAAAAGAAAAAGAAAAAGAAAAAGAAAAAGAAAAAGAAAAAGAAAAAGAAAAAGAAAAAGAAAAAGAAAAAGAAAAAGAAAGGAAGTAGTTGTATTTAAAAAGAAAACAAAAAACAAACAAGCCTATTGGTTTCTGACTCTCCCATTTGTTAATTGGTGATATTTGTAAGCATTCAGACCCCCTTAAAAGCTTGACTGTATGTAGTTATATTTATGATGCTGCATGATTTGTTGTATGCAGGGGAACTATTCTTGCTTAAATTTAGTTAAAATTCTATTGTGTAAATATTAATTAATTAATTTATTTATTTATCGAATTTCTTGGCCGCCCATCTCATACACAACAACTCTGGGTGGCTTACAACAATAAGATAACAATTATTAAAACACTACAATAAAATCTCTATATAAATATATATATAAATACATATAAAATAGATACTAATCTAAAAATACAACAATAGAAAATATGTAAATTGAAGATGGACATATGCTGTTATTTTGGCACAATCACGGCGCCAGCCACCCCCATGAGTGACTATCCCCCCTCCTGTCCCAAGCGAGGTGGCATAACCTTCACCCCCATCTGGAAGGCCGGGAGAGTGGGGGCCTGTCTTACCTCTGGGGTAAGTTGTTCCAAAGGGTGGGTGCTGTGGCAGAGAAGGCCCTCCTCCTGGACCCTGCCAATCGGCAGTCCTTCATGGACGGGGTCCGTAACATGCCTTCTCTGCCTGACCGGGTGGGACAGGTTGATGTAATGGGGGTGAGGCGGTTCCTCAGGTAACCTGGACCCATGCCATGTAGGGCTTTAAAGGTGATAACCTTTAAATACACTGTTAGTTTTGTCATTGCGGAGTATTTTCTAAGTTTGAGTTCCCAATCAGATATTGTCGGGATTGTGTCTTTTTTCCAGTGTTGAGCAAAGTTTATTTTTGCTGTTGCAAGCATATCTAATTAAATTATGATATTTCTTGTTATTTTTTTCTGAGATTATACCTAATAGGAAAAGTTGTGGTTTCATTTCAAATTTGATTTCCAAAATTTTCTACATCATTCTATGTATGACTTTCCAGTACTTTTGAGTCCTTTTACATGTCCACCACATGTGGTAAAATGTTCCTTCTATTTCATGGAAATGCCATTAATGTATGATTTGTCCATCTTAGATATCACTGATGGAGTTGTATACCATCTATAAAATAGTTTGAACCAATTTTCCTTTAAGTTAATATAAATGTTACAGATTAAGTCCATAATTGTTCCCATTGTTGTATTGTAACTGTTTCTTTGAAATTTTGCATCCATTTTATACAGTTTTTTGCTTGTTCTGTCTCTGTATCATATCTAAGTAAGAGTTTATAGGCATTGTATAAGAGTTTCAAATTCTGTTATTTATTTATTTGTTTATTATTTGGATTTATCCCCGCCCATCTCTACCGTGGTAGTTTTTTAATTAATATCCCTCCTTCCAGATAAATTATTTATTTTCTGTAGGGTCCTATAGACCTTGGCAGTGGAGTTTCATATAATGGGAGCAAGAGGAATAGAGGGATTGGCCCTTCCTCAGTTTAGTGACAGAACTGTTGCTTTCTTATTCTTTTGGTGGAATGATTGAATCATATTCTATCTAGAATGTTCAATTATGGGGCAAGGGTATACAAAAGAGCCAGTTTGGTCTAGTGGTTAAGGTGCTGGGCTAGAAACCAGGAGTCTGAGAGTTCTAGTCCCGCCTTAGGCATGAAAGCCGGCTGGGTGACCTTGGGCCGGTCGCTCTCTCTCAGCCCAACTCACCTCACAGGGTTGTTGTTGTGGGGAAAATAGGAGGAGGAAGGAGTATTAGGTACGTTCGCCACCTTGAGTTACTTATTTTATTTTTATTTTTTATTTATTTTATTAGATTTATATTACTGCCCATCTCCCCCAACGGGGACCCTGGGCGGTGCTTTATTTATTTATTTATAAAAATAATAAAGGTGGGATAAAAATTAAATAAATAAATAAATAAATAAAAAGGGGTGCCATCATTTGGGGGCTGATAGGCATATTGGGAATTTTGAGAGAATAATATGGGCATGCTCAGAAAATGACTACTATGATGGCCATGGCTAACAACAAAACAACAATTTCTCAGAAGTCAAACTGATCCGCGTCCGAGGTAGGCCAACGCAAGAAACAGGCAAGGGTAGGGATTCCAGAAATGCTCTTTACTGTAGAAAGGTAGAATGACAGAATTCATGTAGATAAAAAGTGCAGTGGATGAGGTGAAACAACTTTATGAAGATGAAGCAGAGATTTGATTATTTAGATCAGAAAATAGTGGAATTAAAAGCCTTAGTGATTCACATGAAAAATCAATCAGCCATCTTGAGAATTCAGACAAACAGCATGCCACAGATGTTGAAACAATTTTGAAAGTAAATATATTAAAGATGAAGTTACTTATTCACAAGGTCTACTTTGAAGAATTTATGTATTATTTTAAAATATTATTTACAAAGGTGAGCAATATCTGTCTATAGTAGCCTTTGTGGAGAAATTTGTACATGAGATCCTTTCACTACAGCCTGAATACAAGATGGACATTGAAACATCATTTAGGTTTCTGGGTTCATTCAGTTCAGGAGCTTAGTCCTATTATAGTGAGATTTTGAAGATCTATAGTATGGGATTATATACTGCATTTATTTTGGTAAGCTAGATCTTTACAATAGAATACAGAGAAGATACTGATTTTTCTAAACCACTCTCCATATATCAGTCAGAAATGCAAGTTATTTATCAAAGCGCAATGGACAGAAAAACAAAAGGTGGTAAAATCTCCCTCCACGCCCCCATTTTCAGTGATTATTGTTTATCCTGGAGTTTGGGGAGACTGCAGAAAGGTTATTGTGTTAGATGTGAAGTAAATAAATATTTTTTATATCTAATGTTTTTTTAAAAACATTTTTTGTAGGGAGGTGGGCCACTTTGGCCGGGGTAGGGGAATTACTGTACTATATTTTCAGTATGTTTCTTCCAGAAATCCATGCCAAACTAGATTGGGGGGGGGGGAGTTAGTTTCTTATTTAGTTTGTATAATTTATCTTAGTTTAGACTTTTATTATTTTTAATTTTCTAACTGGTGTTTTCCATTTTTTTTTCTATTTGTGATTTTTCATATTTTTCTGTTTGGCTATGTAAAAACTTACTTAAATTAAAATTCTTTGTCTTTTTTCTTCCTGACCTACAGAAATATTGGCTTTTCTTTGTACAGTTTTTAAAAGTGGTGTCATCTTTAGTTGTTTCCTGGAATGTAAAAGCCCTTAGATGTCCTTCCAAGAGAAGTCAGGTACTTATTAAATTGGACAATTTTAAAACTGAAGTTATTCCAAGACAGGTATATATCAGTGAGAATTCAAACTGTGTTAGATCTGTAATAACTTTAATATGTTTTCAACATTTGTAACAGAATAAGAAATAAGTAACCCAGAAGGATATTTTTTTTAAAAAATTGTGATTAAATATTCTAATAATCTTATTCCATTTATCAATTACTATGGTCCAACTAAAACTATCCACATACTTTACAGAGGTGTTTTGAATATCTCCTTAGTTAAGCTGTGGATAAGATAATTATGGCTGAAGAATTTAATCATGTTTTAGATTCTTTGTTAGATCAAAGAATTAATCCAGCTAAATTTATCTCTTGAAAAATTATGTTGGTGCATATAGTAATTTTTAAAACCTTCTTAGCAACTGGTTTTTGGGTTTTTCTTTAAAATCTCACATCAGACACATTCTGATTATTTTTTAGCATTTCAATTTTTAGTTGATCGGATAAATTCAATACTGGATGTATTGTAATATCTGATTGTGTTCCAATAACACTTTGAATTATTATTAGAAAAAATGATCCTATTTTCCCCAACATGTATTTAAATACATCCTTATTAAAGGACCCACTTTTTATAAAATGAAACAAGGTTTTTAAAAATCTGCAAATTTGAGATCTGTTGTTAAGATACTTTTTTAGAGCATATTATTCCAATTCATTGGCTCAAATAAAGCAGAGCTATTAGAAAGGAAGAGAAAGAACTGGTAAATTCTTGGCCTCTTAGTTGAAACAATAGCAACAATGTAATATTCTTTCTACTAAGGATGCTCAGGGCAAAGTATATAATGACTATGATTTATAAAATGAGTATTTTAAAAGAAATTTCGACTCAGCTTTATATTACTGAGTATTATAAATTGCTTTTTGAATAACAAAGGTTTTTCAAGGATTACTCATGACCAAGCAGATTACTTCTTTTATCTCTTCAGGAAATAGTAGTAGTAAATCTATGAAAACAGGAAAAGCTCCTAGTTCCAGTCCTATCTCCTGTTGAAGGCTGGCTGTATATGGTGAAGCAGAGAAGAAGACTTCTACACCAGTCGAAGGGCTCCTTCATTGCAGAGGCATTTGTTACAGCACCAGAAACTTTGTGATCGATTTGTGCATTGTGCTCACTATGGTTTGCTTAACCATTATTGTTGCATAAACTGCAGTTGGCTGGGTTTACACAATATTTAAGTATATATTAAGTCTTCCAAAGCAGCTACTTTACTCCCAACTTAAGAATGGAAAACGGAATATTGGTGGACAGCAAAAGAGATTCAAAGATACTCTCAAAGCTAATTTTAAAAAATGTAATATCAGCATTGAGAACTGGGAAGCCGTAACTCATGAGCGTTTCAATTGGAGGTCAGCCTTTATTAAAGGTGCTATGGACTTTGAAGAAGCACGAGTACAGGGAGAAAGGGAGAAAAGAGCTAAGAGGAAGGCACGTCAAGCAAACCCTCATCATGAACGTCTTCCACCCGGAAACCTATGCCCTCATTGTGGGAGGTTGTGCGGATCCAGAATTGGCCTTTACAGCCACTTACGGATCCACTGTTAAGATTTTACCCCTGGAAGACAATTTTACTTGGTTACGAGTGATCGCCAAGAAGAAGAAGATATGTCTGATTACATGCCACCAAGCTGATCTCAACTCTTAGTTGCCACACGTATGGAACTTCTCCAAGATGATCTCTCCCCAGCCTGGTCCTTCAAGTATTTCAACGGTACACCCATTGCCACTGCAGTCAAGTCCATCACCTAGCTGCTGCTCATCCTCTTCTTCTCTTTCCTTCCACCTTTCCCAGCATTACAGACTTCTCAAGTCTTTGCATAATGTGTCCAAAGTACGACAATTTGAACCTGGTCATGTGAGAACTGTGGATTGATTTGTTCAATTATCCATTTGTTTTTGTTTTTTTGGCTATCTATGGTATTCTCAGGAGTCTTCTCCAAAACCAAAGTTCAAAAGTATCAATATTCTTTCTATCCTGCTTCGTCAAACTCCAACTTTCACTTTCACAGAGTATCACAGGGAAAACCATTACCTACGTGATTCTGATATTTGCAGGTATAGATACATCCCAGCATTTGAATATCTTTTCAAGGCCTTTATTGCTACTCCACAAGTGCTGGTCTGTGGGTATTTCTTGACTGCTGGTTTCTTTACTGTTGATAGTAAATTCCAAAGGCAGAAGCTATCTACCACTTCAGTATCTTCATTGTCAATTCTAAGGCTAGTTGCTGTACCTGCTGTCATTAATTTGGTCTTCTTTACATTTAATCTTAGTCCCATTTTTTTTTCACTGTGCTCCTTGACTTTCATTACAAGAGCTTGTAGATCATTTGCATTTTCTGCTATCAAAGTAGTGTCATCAGCATAGCGTAGGTTATTGATATTTCTTACCCAATTTTAAAAACCATACTCATCTTCTTCCAATCTAGCTTCTCTCAATATATATTCTGCATATAGGTTAAATAATTAAAGGGAAAGTATACAATCTTATTTCACTCCTTTGCCAACCTGGAGCAAGTTTGTTTTGCCATGTTCCATCTGGTCCATGACTTCCTGATTTGTGTCTAGGGTTTGCATGAGGACAATGAGATGTTCCAGGATTCCTATTTTCCTAAAGACGTTCCACAACTTGACATGATTTGCACAACTGAAGGCCTTTCTATAATCAACGAAGCATATATTGACTTTTTTTGGTATTTTTTGGCTTTCTCAATTATCCAGCATGCATCAGCAATAAAGTCTCATGTTCCTTGGCCTTTTCTAAAGCTAGCTTGAACATCTGGCGTCTCCCTTTCCAAATAGGGTTCTAATCTATGTTGATCCTAAGAATTATTTTGTTAGCATGTGAAATTAATGATATTGTATGATAGCTTGCACTTTGTTAAGTCTTTTTTTTTTATTGGAATGTAGATTGACCTCTTCCAAACCACTGACCACTGTGTTCTGTGTTGTTCAGATTTGCTGGCATTGTTTGGTTAGAACCTTTAATGATTCTTCTTCTTTGCTTGCCCTAGTTCTGTCGATAGTCCATTAATTAATGTAGCCTTCCAACTTGCCAAGGACAAGATATTTTCTAAGATATCTCGGATGTTGAGATCTTTACTATATGGAATTTCAGCACACTCCTTCCATCTTTGTTTGATTTTCTTGGAATCAGTTATTATCTTTCCACTGGTGTCCTTGAGCATACCAATTTGAGGTTAGAACTTCCTTCTAAGCTTGGAGATCTTTCAGAAAACTTTCCTTGTTTTTCCATGTCTGTTTCCATCTTCAATGACTTTACAGATGTAATACTGCTTCTTGTCTCTTCTAACAACTATCTGAAATGCTTGTTAACTTCTTTCCTGAGATCTTTGTCTTTCTCTGTTTTGGCTTCTCTTGCTGTCTTTGCTGTTATAACTGTGTTATGCAATGTACCACTCCATAAATTATAGTTTTCAAACTGCAGTGGTTGGGTTCACACAGTGGATAAGCCAAAACTAAGCAACCAGCTTGATGGCTTAATGCATTTACAGTATGTGAGTATGTTCTGAGTGTAGCAGTAGAATCAATGGTGTTGCTACCAGTGTTAGTCAGGCCAGGACATGGGACGGAGACTGCATTGGTCGCACTTATGGATGATCTCTGGCAGGAGCGGGATGGAGGGAGTGCATCCATCCTGGCTCTCTTGGACCTCTCAGCGGCTTTCGATACCATCGATCATGGTATCCTTTTGGGTCGGCTCAGGGAGTTGGGGGTGGGTGGTGTGGTTTTACGCTGGTTCACCTCCTTCCTCCAGGGCCAGTCCCAATTGGTGGTGATAGGGGAGGAGAGATCTGACCCGCGACCCCTACTGTGTGGGGTGCCGCAGGTTTCGGTGCTCTCTCCTCTCCTATTTAACATCTACATGAAGCCGCTGGGTGAGATCATCCGTCACCATGGGATGAGGTATCATCAATATGCTAATGATACTCAATTATACATCGCCATCCCGGGTGAAGTAAGTGATGTGGTCACCACCCTGTCTCAGTGCCTGGGGGCTGTAGGGGTCTGGATGGGGAACAACAGGCTTCAGCTGAACCCTGGTAAGATGGAGTGGCTGTGGATTGATGGTCTCTCGGAATCCAGGAAGTTGTCATCTTTGGTCCTGGATGGGGTGGCACTGCCCCATTCGGAGCCAGTGCGGAATTTGGGGGTCCTCCTGGACTCACAACTCCTGCTCGAAGAGCAGGTGGCAGTCATGGCCAGGAGGGCCTTTGCGCAGCTTCGGCTTGTGCGCCAATTATGCCCTTTCCTGGACCGGGATGTCCTCCGAACAGTCACTCACGCCCTTGTCCTCTCCCATATAGACTATTGCAATGCGCTCTACATGGGGCTACCCTTGAAGAGTATCTGGAAGCTTCAGCTGGTCCAAAATGCGGCTGCGCGGACAGTTATTGGAGCCAGAAAATCAGCACATGTA
Source organism: Charina bottae (assembly GCA_023362775.1). Lineage (NCBI taxonomy): Eukaryota > Metazoa > Chordata > Lepidosauria > Squamata > Charinaidae > Charina > Charina bottae. The sequence continues at coordinate 123,541,069 of JALMGJ010000001.1, forward strand.
ACCCCTTTGCTGCGTGAGCTGCATTGGGTACCAGTTTGCTTCTGGGTCCAATTCAAGGTGTTGGTTATCACCTTTAAAGCCCTACATGGCATGGGACCAGGTTACCTGAGGGAATGTCTCATCCCCAGAACATCGACCCGCCCCACCCGGTCATGCAGAGAGGGCATGCTACGGACCCCATCAATCAAAGAATTCCACCTAGGGGTGTCCAGAAGGCGAGCCTTCTCTGCAACAGCGCCCGCCCTTTGGAACATCTTGCCCCCGGAGCTAAGGCAGATCTCCTCGCTCCCGACCTTCCGGAAAAATTAAAAGACCTGGTTCTGCCGCCTTGCATGGGAGGGGAATGCTAACAGTTCCTCCTGGGGCTGGTTGATCCCATGAAACCCTTTTTAGTATTAACATCTTTGCACTTGGATTTTATATTTATTTATTGATGTTCTGACTACTATTGTGTTTTATCATGGTTTTTATTGTGAACCGCCCAGGGTCCTGCGTTGGAGGAGATGGGCGGTAATATAAATCTAAATAATAAATAATAAATAATAAATAATAAATAATAAATAATAAATAATAAATAATAAATAATAAATAATAAATAATAAATAATAAATAATAAATAATAAATAATAAATAATAATAAAAGCTAATCTAAGGGTTGTACTCTACTCTACTCTACTCTACTCTACTCTACTCTACTCTACTCTACTCTACTCTACTAATTTTTGAATGTCAGTAGTCACAAAGCCTGATGCTGACCAGATCTCTGATCATATTCCATATCTCATATTTGACCTTTGAGGCATGTATCCACGGGTTACTTATCAGGCTAAACATGGAATTTGTCTTTTAGATAGGAAAATAATTTCTTCTCTATTGCTATCTTTATTATGAATAGTAAAAAAAATTTAAAAAAAATAAAATCACAAACAGATGTTTTAAGTTTTTATAATGAGGTTCGGTGTATAAATTAATACATAAATCTTTTTAGCACTATATTTTCCATAGAGTGAATACATTTGCATCCTATATTTGGTTTCTCTTGCCATTTAGAGAATTCTTGGTGATCTTTTTTGCAAGAGTGATTAATGTTCAAGCTAGAAATCCAGTTTCTTGATTTATACAGTTTATCCTGTAAATTATAACTGCAAAAACATAGCTTAATTTTTCATAATGGCCTAGAATTGAAGAACTATTTTACATTTTATTAAGGGAATCTCATTACCTTCATTACTTTAAGCTTATTTCTCCTATTATTTATTTGTGGATATTTATGTTTCATAAGGAAGTCCATATCTCAGTGATACATGCTTTGGGTGTATATGCTATTCAGGCCTTCATATCTTTAAGTAAGAAATTTTAGATAGGAGAAGTAGGAATGTATGATTGGGTGAACTATGTTTATTTATTTATTTATTATTTAAATTTATATGACCGCCCATCTACCCCAACTGAGATGTTGCCCTGCTCAGGCTCAGAAAATCAATTGATCTTACTCAAGGCTTGGAAAATAGCTCTTTATGCTGAACTCTGAGTCTCTAGTATAACTTTGATTCTGTCATCAGTACTGAAGACCCACTCCATGAACTCCAAAAGTAGGTTCCATTTAATAAGAGTGGATGTAACTTCTGAGCATTCAGATGTAAGACTGGGATTCATATCTAATACAGAATGATCAGAACTCCAGAGTGTGCCATTTTAAGTAGGACTGCCAACTTTAGTGGTCCCATCACTACAGTAAATGAGTGATGGTCAGCAAGAAGTTTAACAGAAGCAGTCTCCCCGCCCAGTATGAAAATGGTAATAAAAAGGAAAGGTGCATTTGTTTCTCTGTTTTATGTCACTAATGCATCTGTTAAATGCATAAGGCCTTTATAAGGACCCAAAGTAAGAATGTTGGGCTAGAATTGGGGAGATTATTCCCTGTCCTGTACTCTGGAAAAGAGAGAAAAGGAAATTCCTCCTCCCTCCCCCAGCTCCTTCCTTTCTTTATAAGATTTATAGTGTAATACTACAAGTTCCAGGAGACCTTGCAGAGATTCTGGTCTCTCCTCAACTATAAAACTCACTGGGTGACTTTGGATCAGTCAACCTATCTCAGAGAGCCATTTTTAAAGGAATGGGAATGGAGTAGAAATATATACATGGTCATGAGCTCCTAGTGGAAAATCCAGCTAGAAATGTAATAAATAAATAAATAAAAATTGCAAGATCAACATAAGATGAGCAAATTCATAGCAGAGAAGAGGGGACTCAAATTTTACTGCAAGTGCTTCTAACATTTTCACTCATGCATTGTTTCATATTTTTAAACACAAGGTTAAATTCTCTATTTATATAAAAAACAGAACCTACTGAGTTACTTCACTGTAGGATTATTTTTTCCATAATTTAATTAATTTTATTAATAGAAAAATACAAATGCATACAACAGCACTAAAGCATCAACACAGCCTCAAAATTCATAAATATAGCAATTTTTGAAGAAAGGGAAAGGGGATCTGGAAATTCTGTTATAAAACTGAGTAACTCCAAAACCATGGACCATATTGCTTAACACAATAGGATCATGAAGACTAATACAAGCAGGTATCCTACAGAATGGAATTTTTAGCAATGCCATTGGAAAGGCTAGTTAGATGGGACAACACGGGGGAAAGCACTGGAAGATCATGCTGGGATTCGGTTTCCTTCCCTCCTTCTGACTGAACCCTGCCTCTCTCTTATTTCTTGCCTTCTGAATCCCATCTGCTCCAGTTCTGAAAGCAAATCATAGGTCCCTTATCAGAATTCTGCATTGCAAAAAGCTGTTTTTAATCCTCCCCATATCTCCCTTATTTTCCCCGTTTGCCCAGCTTGCTGGGCTGTAATGTTTTCTTCCACGTAATCCATCACAGACACAATGTCGCTTGTGCAAATTAAAATGCACCTCAGAATAATAAAAAGGGGGCCTTCCCCCCTTTCTTTTCCAGCAGCAGTACCAAAACACAATCCATTTGTCACAGGGTAGGAATTCAAGGGAGTTAACCCTGTGCATGCTATCTCTGGATGGAAGTTGCAGACCCCGTATGGAATCGGTCAATGTTGATCAGGCTGCAACAGTTCTGTGAGCTGAGAATACCCAGTGTAGGGACAAAGTGGCTTTGTGTGTGTGTGTGTGAGAGAGAGAGAGACAGAGAGACAGAGACAGAGACAGAGACAGAGACAGAGAGAGATATTATCTTTCGTTATGCAATCGTTATTTTTCTAGCTGGCAATTTCCCATGCTGCAGTTAAAATCCAGATTGAAGAAGAGATCTTAGAGAGGTTTTTTTTCCCCAGATCAGGAAGCCAAGTGGCTTTGGGAGTCCGTGGGACAATGTACAGATGTGCAATAGAAAGGAAAACACACACGTGCACGCACACAACTCTCCACTTGAAAGCTGAAAATTATCCCCAAAATTAAGCAGAAAAATGTGGTCCTGTTTTGCAAGGAAATTGGAGGAGATTGTAGGCAACAAATTAAGTAAAATCCTGGTTAGAAATACACTACTACAGATCATCAAAGTATTATCAAAGGGGTAGAACGAGTCTAAGTGTCAAGACCCCAGGACCTGTGGGCAGCTGCTTCATGTAGTGACACTGTGAACAGCAGGTAGCAGTTTCTGAGGTGTATGGTCTGTAAAGTACACGTATTGTATAGCAGCTCATCCCATTTCTTTTAATTCTGAGTATTTGCATGGTGGGCCAGTCAGGATCAACATCACCAAGCATAGGGAGTCTAATCCTAAACTTGCAAATGTTGAACAACAACAAAAGAATTCTGTTGGTAGCAGTGCAGGGAGGTTAAAAAGAAGGTTTTTATGTGCAGGATGCACATAAAACAGATTTTTCTGTGTTCTTAGAGGATTCCAGAGCCAGTTATAATTTAAAACTATTACATAAGAGTTTAGACATAGCACTTGTGCAAAACTCAGTTTTCTCTCCACCCCTCCCCTCCTAGGTCCTTCCTCTTCCTGCCTGCTGCAAGGTCTCCTGGGACTTGTAGTATTACACTATAAATCTTATAAAGAAAGGAAGGAGCTGGGGGAGGGAGGAGGAATTTCCTTTTCTCTCTTTTCCAGAGTACAGGACAGGGAATAATAGATTTCAGTTACAGGAACACAGATTCTGACTGAATGGTTTTTTTAATGTAACAGTAAGAGCAGGAATTAATTGCACAGAGAGGTGGTAGACTCTCTTTGGATCTGTTAGCAGACTCTAAATCAGTGCTTCTCAACCTTGGGAACTTTAAGATGTCTGGACTCCAACTCCCAGAATTCCCCAGCATGCACTGGTCTAGATAACCACCTGTCTGCTCTCTAGTGGTGCAGAAAGTATATGTGTGAGAGAATGAGAGCATGTAAGGATAACTGGCTGAATATGGCAGAGGCTCTTTATATATGTTTCAGCACAAGGAGGGAAATAGGAAAGCTTTGTGCATGAAAGTCTGGATGAAGGGCTTAGTGTCTATGGCCATTAACTACTACCATGATGAAATCTGATTCTTGTCACCACTGTATGGAACCTCCAAAGAACCAGCCATGCAGTCCTTGTGATGAAAGATTGTCCATCCCAAACTCTAGGGCAGAGCTTTCCAAACTTTTCATGTTGGTGACACACTTTTTAGACATGCATCATTTCGTGACACACTCTTACAGCAGGGCATCATTTCGCGACACACTCTTACAGCAGGGCACAAGGCAAACACTAGGACCTGCGCGGAATCACAGCAGGTTTGGAGGCAGCAAGGCACAAGGCAGGCACTAGGACCTGCGTGGAATCCTGGCAGGGCTCGGAGGCAGCAGCAGCCACGACACACCCAGACACTGCAGCCGACACACTAACGTGTCCCGACACACAGTTTGGAAAGCTCTGCTCTAGGGGATTTCAAACATGCTGCTATTTTTGTAAGGTAAAGTTTCCCCCCACACATTTGTGCAGTCGTGTCCGACTCTAGGGGCCGGTGCTCATCTCCATTTCTTAGCCAAGAGCCAGCGTTGTCCGAAGATGCTTCCACGGTCATGTCGCCACATGACGCGCGCGGAACGCTGTTACCTACCCACCGAAGTGGTACATATTCATCTACTTGCATTTGCATGCTTTCAAATTGCTAGGTTGGCAAGAGCTGGAGCTAGTGCGGGAGCTCACTCCGTCATGCGGGGCTAGGGATTCAAAGGGGCGTGGTGGCTCAGCGGGTAAGATGCCAGGCTTGTCGATCGCAAGTTCGGAGGTTCGAATCCCTAGCCCCGCATGCTATTTTTGTACTTTCAAAAAAATCTGTGAAAAGTTATTTTATTGATATCCCATGTTTACTCAAGGAAGTAAACAAAGCACTCTGTCTTCCAATGTTATCCTCACAACAACAGCCCCATAAGATGGTTTGGATGAGAGGGAGTGACTGGCACAGACACTCAGCGAGCTTCTATAGAGCTGGGTAGGCTGGCATTTGTGTTTCCCAGTCATACACCACACTGGCACCCAGAAGTTGGGGTAATACCGGGGACTGTGTATATCTATGAGCCATATCTACGTCAGGAGGAGCTAGCTGATGTGACAGTGGAGAAGTGAAAGCAAAAGGCTAAGCTTGGTGCAGATTGCTATTATTCTTAATCAGTATTTGAAATGTAGAAATAATGCAATCATGTTCAGAATTCTAATTAGGGCTAATGAAGAATAATGGGATCGTAAGTGTTGCTTCTATATGTCCAAAGGAAGCCAAATGCATAGCTATTTCATTTGCATAAAAAGTGGCATTCTGGTCTACAAAGCAGATATTCTTTTATACACTAGAAGATTTATAATGGGTATAATATATTGCCCAATTTAAATTAACAGAAGCTGCACAAAAACTGGGAGGATTCCTGGTGGGAAAAGTCTCGTGTCGGTGGCAATCAAGCGTATCTCTGCAGCCTCTGCTTTCTGTGTGACTTATTTAATCTGGAAAGTTTAGATTATGATGTTTTGCCTCAGTTTGTAGTTCACTCAAATTTGCTTTGAAGATTAAACCCTGCTTTTATTAGTTGTCTGACCAAGCACTGCATGAGGTCCTAGTAAAAATTTAATAAGAAATGCAAGAGTAAAAAGCTGTGATCTCAAAAGTGAGTTGCTGTTGTTGCTGCAGCAGGTTTGATTTTCTTCCTCTCTGGTGCATATATAGCAGGGGGTGATTTTTTAGGGCTGCAGGAGAAATCAGGGAAACTTGCTTGCAGAAATGTGTCCTGCAGTATAAAATGCACGTGAACATGTACATCAGGCTGCACAGCACCCCTTATTCAGTTTCAGAAAGGAGTGTCAGAAGTTTTACTTCATCTTCCCTCTCTTACTCTCTCTCTTTCAAGAAGGAGGAGGAGGAAAAGCAACACCAGCAGGAGCAAATGCCCACCATGGCCTGCACACAATTCAGAGGATGGCTCCCAAGTAGTTTAAATCCAAACCAAAGAAGTGGCAGATGCACAATTCATGTATAACGATCAGCAATGGCAACATAAAACACAGTGACCCTTTCAGACCACATGACAGAGTCAGTAAACGCAACATTCATTTGTAACATTAACCCAAATCTCCTGAGAGGCTGTCTTATCATCTTTATTCTTGCTTCCTATTTATATGTGAATCGTTAAAAGGTTTCGATTTTGCTTCTTAGCCTATTTATTTCTGTTGACCCAGTTACTGATGATGCTTATTTTTCTCAAGACACTGTCTGTAACGGATTTGGTATCCATCTGCCTATGCTTCTGACATGATTCTATGGATCAAGAATGGGCAAACTGTGCCTTCCAGATGTTTTGGAGTATGAATCCTACAATCACTTGTCGTGGTCTTGTTGGCTAAATATGATAGGAATTCCAGAATTTCTGAAGAGTACCACATAGTTTCCTCCTGTTGTAGACAGTAGTTACTTACTATCATAACCAGTTGATGTCATTCTCTCATGGAAAACATCCTTCATCCTTCAATTCCCTGATTACTTGGAGGACAGACCATTGTTTACCATGTGGTGGCCAACCAAATTACTAATGGGAAGTCTACAAGCAAGAATCACATCCATAGCATCTTGTAGTTTGTGGGCTTTGCTGTGTTTAGAGCTCTCTGAATTCCACAGGAAGTGTTTTTTCGTGACAAATCATCATTTGCATGCACCCTTCAGCTTCCTCTGCAGCTCCATGAGAAGGAAACTATGGAAGATGAATAGATATATTGGCTCTGATTGACCAAAAATGACTAGACATTTTGAATCCTTCTGAAACACAGCACTCTCCTGAAGCAATATCTTGTTATGTGCCACCTTCATTGCTCTGACAGCATGAAAGATGCTTGGTTTTATTCCTGCTACTGTTGCTATTCATCACCCTCTTGTAAAGCCAAAATCTTGTGTTTGTTCCTCACTGGTTTAATACTCCCTTTCCCTTTTTTTGCCAGTGAATGTTCTACAGTCAGGAAGTAAACATGCATCACTTGCAGAAACTGGGAAAAATATTAGCAGTACCTATTTTGTTGGTCCCTTCATGGATCACTGCCTTGTCGTGGCAAAGGGGCTTGCGTAACTCAATGAAGCCATGAGCTATGCCGTGCAGGGCCACCCAAGACGGACAGGCCATGGCGGAGAGTTTTGACAAAACGTGGTCCACTGGAGAGGGAAATGGCAACCCACTCCAGTATCCTTGCCAAGAAAACCCCACAAGGGGTCACGAAGAGTCGGACATGACTTAACGACTGAACAACAACAAATTTTGCTTTGGATAATTATTAACAAAATAAGAGTGCAATCAAGGAAGTATGGTGAGGACCATTATTCTTATATAGGTCTTATGGGCATCCACAGGAGTGGGGGAGGTAACAACACGGGCATGATGAATCATGCAAATGCTGCAACTTACATATTTGAATCCAACAGCCTGGTGCAATATGCAATCATGGCATCTGTGTGATTGCATCATTGCATGTGTGTCATCATTTTGACATCCTGCAGATGCTGCTGATTCTCTGGGCAGAGAAGTTCCCCTGCATTTTTTGTACTGTACCTACTAATTTTCAGTTAATTTGATGAAAGAGAATTTGCTTTAGAAATGTTTTTAAAGGAGATGATTTTAGGGAACCAATGGGAGTTTAGTACCAACGGGAGGCATTGTAAGGGAACTCCTCCCACGGGGTTTATCAGTAGCAGTGCTACTCTCTCCCCTAAGGGGGAGCTCTTCCACTGGAGAATGCATCCACAATTTTGACAGAGAATGTCAAAAGGCCATTTGTGTCCCATCTTGTATGAGGACCTCTACAAAACTGTTTTGCCAGCACCACTGTCTTCATGTGTATTTTCTTTTTGACACTGAAATTTCTATGGTGTTTTTGGAGTTTCTCTAAATAAGCAGTACACTCTAGGCTGACAAAAATAATAGTTGGAACTCTTACCTTCCATCTGTGAGATACTTCATTGTCCATTCTGTGTTGATTTCATCATCCTGATTCAGTGTGGGTGCCATTATAATTCTGCCCAAATAATAAAGAACATGTTTCCTTTCCCATTTGCCTTCTGCTTTTTGATTTTTCCAGGATGCATTGTCCCATGAACTTGTAGTTCTTCAGATCTCTTCTAGAGATCTAGGTTAATTTAATTTGATTTAATTTATTCAAACCGCCCAACTTCATATGAGATGCATAAATCAATCTGTAATCTGGTTCATACTTAACTCTAAGCAATAATGCGGCTTGCTTGTTTTTGGTTTACCATTCTACGTAAGAACCAGGAGCCTGAGAGTTCTAGTCCCGCCTTAGGCATGAAAGCCGGCTGGGTGACCTTGGGCCAGTCACTCTCTCTCAGCCCAACTCACCTCACAGGGTGGTTGTTGTGGGGAAAATAGGAGGAGGAAGGAGTATTAGGTATGTTCGCCACCTTGAGTTATTTATAAAAGTAATAAAGGGATAAAAGTTAATTAAATAAATAAATAATGACTTACTGCTAGGTATGACCAAGCCAGTATAGTTGATCCACCAAGTCATGGTTAAGAATCCTGGTTTAGCATGATGAGAGAACCCAGCCTATCATGGTGTATGTTATTGTTACACATATTCACTTAGAAGTCTATCTCTCTATTCTGCATAATAAACAAATGTATTTTTGTACGAAATTTTGCCTTATATATGTATCTTGTATGCCGTTTTTGAGCTAGGAAATATCTCACAATATTTGGAGTAATGTGCTATCTGAAGGACAGCTATTCCAGTCTGTGTACTGAATATACAAAAATGCCATTAGATTAGTTTGCTTAAAATTATAGACCAAGAAATTTATTTGACTTCCCATCTCTTCCATTTCATTTTTTTCTTTTAGCCATTGGCTTCAGGATCAAAGTAAGATTACAGCAGAGGTATATGCTAAGTTAGTACAGCAATAAGAAGCTAATTTATTCTGAGATTGCCCAAAATTTATTTTGAAGTGCAGAGCTATATAAATATGTCCTTTATTTCAGCTACTCATTTTGAACTTTTGTAGAAACCCAAAAAAGGAACTGGGATTTAGGAATTCATGTTAACTTTGTCTTGCTTCCAAATACATCTGCTCAAGATCACAATCTTACTTATAAAGAAGCCGACATAGCATTGCTTCATCCAAAGTAGCCACATGATAACACTATGATGCATATACATTTGTCAGTTTCATCTATCCTATTTTTTTCTTGTATAACTGCATAAAAGTCCTTCACATGTTGCTTTTGCCCTCTGCAATTTTCCTCTTTTCTTGATGCCTATCAAATGAATCACAAACTGTAGTAAACTATTATGGCATTGCACCAAAGGCACCGACTTTGTAAGATCCATAACAGGACAGCGATGTTATACGTGAGATTTGGCTATAGAGCTGTTTAAAGGCTTCTTTGTCCCACTTATACCATTCCCAGTGCTAAGCCGTGTATGTAAGGATCCCGTACAAGACCTCACAAGTGCTATGGGAAGTTCTGGTCAGGCATTACACAAGCAGCTGCCCTTGAGGAAGCTAGGTGGAAGCTTGCAACCCTGCAATGGACAGGAGGGTCATATCTGCAGCAGCCTGAAATTATCAGCACGATATGGACAGATTCCAGCCACTGACAGCACCAGGGACCAAATAATCAATGAAACATGCCAGATCATATTCACAGCAAAAATTGTGTTGGGAGTATTGGGGGAAAAAAGTGGAACAGGTAAGGATGACTTTAAACTGCCTCAGGTATGGGCTGAGGATGAGAATGAGGCAACATCATGAAAGGGCAGAAAAAAAATAGTAACCAGAGCACACTTGTACCATGGTTAGGAGTAAATGAGGAAATGCGCAATGTTTATTTGTAGTTCATTTTCAGAGAGTAAATACTCCGGGTAACCAATGAATAGAACGATGGAAAATACACAGTTGGTCAACATGGCCCTGACTTAATTTTAATGCTAACTGAAACAGTGACTTCTGAAAGCACATTTTATTCTGCTGAAACAGATGCCAATCCCCCCCCCCTGCTCTTGGGGCTATTGGTAACAACTTCTTATTGCCCTTATTTATAAGGTGCCATAAACATTAACCACACTTTACAGACACATAAAAGATAAAATTCTTGCTCTCAGAGGAGATGACAATGTTCTTCAGACTTAAAAGATAAATGTAGGATAATAATTCAAAGTGATGGTGCTGAACAGGGAATTAACTACAATGGGTCTTTGCATATAAGCATCTGTACAGAAACATCAGTGAAGGAGAAGAAAATCCTCTGGAGCCATGAAATTTGGAAACCAGCCCAACAGATGTTGTGTCATATGCCAAAGGAGAGAGGGTAAAAAAGGTGATGAAATAACTATTAGATGGGAGAGCAGGTAAGGGCCACATGGGATGGAAGGACAAGGAAAGGGAAATAGATTTTTTCCAGTAACAATTACAGTACCTTGATACCTTTGGGACACAGTAATAGTAGTTGCATAAGTTGCTGAAGAGTGAGTGCTTGATCTGTTAGGACATTTTTACTTCTCAGTCCTTCCGAATCAGTTGAAGATCTGCAATTGTCTTCAAACCAGTCTATCTCAAATGCTTGAAACAAGGAGCACACCCTACTTTACTACATCTCCTTACCCCATTCCACACAAAGGAGAAATAAAATGAATTGCTTGTGTACTTCCTCCCCCTCCCCCTCCTTACATTGGGCTGTGTTATGTTTACATACAATGTACATTGCAGAATAGGACCAGTGTGTGCAGTAAGCATTCTGTAAACACAAAGACATCACATGAAAAGCGCTGTTGTTAACTTCATCTAGCTCACTTTCATGCTATTTGTGCAGGAATGGACCTTCTCAAGATATTACAGCCTCTTTCTATTGTATAATTGGCGCACACTCATTGATCATGTACAGTAAGCAGAATAAAAACATGCTTGGTGCAGGTGAGATAATTTAACAGTGTGCAATCTTACAAGTTTGTTAACTGGTTGTTTAGTCCAGTTTTCAAGAAGAGTGCATTTGAAATAAAGGGTTCCCTCTGTGTTTTGTAGGTCAGAACTGCTTAGAAAAGACAGTCATTGAGCGGGGTTTCTGACACCACAAAAATCAGGCAAAAGTGTGAGTAGACTTGAAGAGCCTGTTTAGTATTATGCCAGATTACTCTTAACTGTAGTTAAAAGTATCTTCCATTGCAAGTTCAAGGGGGATGCAGTGCCATTTACAAATGTCCATTACATTCACTATATCTCATTTTCATATCATTTGAATTATTCTTCAAGCCCATGGTTTATGTCTCAAGGCTTCTAATGTGCCATATTCCTTCTGCAGTACTAGCTTTTGGAACTTAAAATAAATTATTAATAAGGATAGGAAGGATACTTGTGGACAGACATGCCCAACTTCAGCTCTCTCATTTAGAACTGCTAAATGACTTCTTATCACTTTATAGCCATCTTTCCTGGGGCAGACATCACTGGCCCATCAGTGTTATGGATGTCGTCAGTCACTGGCACGAATGTGATTAGGACAGCAAGGAATAGCTTATATAGAGAACGCTTCCTTATGGTAAGCATTTGCCTGCAGTGATTGATGCTGATGTATCCTCTAAACACATCTACTTTTTGCATTTTAAACAAAGCTATTGCAACGGAACTGCTCTCTGTCAATCAAGGCAACAGACTTTGTTTCCTCCTTGTCTACCTGTTTAGAGTAGATTTTTTCTCCTGATAGGACAAACAGTATGGGGAAATACAGCAAGGATCTACAACTTTGCTACCTTCAATATTCAGTTTCAACAAAAGGGGGCATCTAAATAAATATTTTATATTATTCTGACAAGGTGGTAAAAAAGAGGATTCTCAATGACATGAGAAAAAGTGGGGCCAGTATTTAGGTCCCCAACCTAAAATCATGTAACTGCATCATTGAGAGAAGAAGGGGGCTTGTAATAGCATGATTACTATTTATTATAATTTGAGGACACTCGAGTTAAGTGTCAATAATTAATAGGAAGGTAAATCAAGCTGCATGGCCCAAACCTGGACATTTGGTTATGGGTTTTGTTGGACCACCAAATATGCATTTATAATCAAGCAATGCAGAAAAGCTGGAAAATATTCCTTGGGCCCAAGATTGCCTACATTTCTTTTGTGCAGGGAAATTGCTAGGGTTTTCTTTTCCACCAGATCCTCGAATTTGGGGAGTGAATTAAGTCAGGAGAGGGGGCGTGTCATTCATTACCATATATACTCACAAATAAGCCAAGAATTTTAGGTTCCAAAATACTCCCCCAAAATTGGGTTCTGCGTATCCGTGGATGGGCTTATCTGCAAGTATATACAGTAATACTTTTTAGAACTACCTGTATTTACTCGCAGATAAGCCCATCCACGGATAAGCTGTCCCTCAAATTTTTAACCAAAATACCATGAAATGGGCGCCACCCACAGATAAGCCAGTTGTGAAAATTTAAAACAGAATCTCTTCTGGAAAGCAACATTTATTGATACAAAATATGAAAACAAATGAAGTCCTTCAGAATATATTGAAAAAACGTAGAAAATTTTTGAGGGTTGGCTTGTCCGCGGGTGGCACATTTTTCGTGGTATTTTGGTTAAAAATTTGAGGGTTGGCTTATCCACGGATGGGATTATCTGCGAGTATATACGGTATCCAGAATCAGTCAGCAAAATATCGATGTCATATCAGGGTTCTTCCTTAGAAAAGGAGGACAGGTCAGAGAAAAGAACTAGGAATTGGGGTTCCCTGTTGTGACTCAGGGCTGTGGAGGCTGAAGCAGAACCAGTCCCTGTGATGTCTTCAGGCCCTGCAGCTACATCCTGTGATCTGCAGCCTTTGAGACCTAAGCAACATGGCAGGAGAGCACCAAATTGTGTGGTCAGGCTTCCTGGGAGTGCCTGCTGAGCCCTGGAGGACGGATTGCTGGGAACTTTACCAGGCAATATCAGAGGCAGAATTGGTTGCTGGAAACAGGGCTACAACTGGGGGGGGGGGGCAAGCGGGGCATGTGCCCCAGGTGCCGCACTGGGGGGTGCGCCAAAATGACGCCCGGGGGTGCGCCAACATGACAAAATAACCCATGGGGGGGCACGGAATCCATGTTTACCCCAGGTGACACAGACCCTAGTTCCATCCCTGGCTGGAAAGAACATTCTTTCAGAATGACTTGAACCCTCTCCTGTTTGTAATCTGTGACCGTGAACTGCTTTCTTGGATACACCAACCATCACTTGAACTAGAATTACCTTCTAGCCTGATTCTTCTTGCATCTGGTTCTCCTTCCTTCCTTCCTTCCTTCCTTCCTTCCTTCCTTCCTTCCTTCCTTCCTTCTTTCTTTCTCTCTTTCTCTCTTTCTCCCTTCCTTCCTTCCTTCCTTCCTTCCTTCCTTCCTTCCTTCCTTCCTTCCTTCCTTCCTTCTTTCCTCACCCTACCCCACTCTTGCTTGCTCCCTTTGCCTCTATTGGACAGAACTTTGAGCTTAGACATTATTTACCAACATCTGAGATTTCTCCCAATTATGTGTTTAAATGAGTGGACTAGAGCTGGTGGTGGCCAATTTATTTTCCTGTATCTGTCCCTTTCTCTCTCTCCTTTTTGGAACATACCCTTCCCTCATTCTCCCTTTCTTTATCCCTTCTTTCTCATTTGGTCTATGAGCCACTGGATTCTCACCTTTGGACCTCAACAGATTACCTATGAGAGAAGGGAAAGAAAAACAGATTGACCAAGTGAGGCAGTTGTAAGATGTTCAGCAAATTTCTCCGAGATAAAGATGAGGTCTGTAGAAAGGCCCTTCTTGCTAAAGCTTGGAGGCAGCTGACAGGGGTAAGTAATGGTAATCGTAATTTGTAGTGCATTATCCACAAAGCAGCCCAGTGACAAAGCTGCAATAAAGAATGTGTCATGGCGAGTGACATTCATCATTTGTCCCTAATGGGCATTCTCTTCACACTTTTTTTTTTGTCATGAAGCCAGAGCTTATTTTCCCCACCCCCCTCCAATTTGAGTGAGCTGAGGCCAAATTTGAGGGAGCAAATTGAGGACGCTGGACATGGTTCCCTGGAAGACTCTGCAAACTTCACTCCTCCTTTCTTCTATTCTTTGTTTATTCATAAATAAGTAAAGATGTGTATTCACTCATTCAATTTCTACCCCACCTTTCTACTCTAGCAAGTACTGAAGGTGGTACTCATGCTGCTGGCCTATCTTTAAGGATATGCAGTTGCTGTCTCTGTTAATACTCTTCTAGTCTGTGAGATTCTAAGTGGATTTCTAAGAAAAATCATGGGAAATCTGCATGTTTTTGTCATTTTTGTTGTATGTGGGCTTTAAATAGGGCAAAGAGGATCATGCAGCAGGGAGTGAGTCTGAGTGTGCATAACAGAGAGGAGGTCTCCAAGAACAGATTATCAGGAGACAAAAGGAACAACAGCGCAAGGAGAAAGTTTCCCCAAATCAATTCGTCCCATGTTGAACCTCTGCTAGTTTCAGTCCTCAGTTATGTTTAAAGATAAAGAATTAGAAGAAGGAAGATAGGGATCTTGAAAATGTCATTCACAGTAAGCATCTGGACAGCAAAATCCAGCAGACAGACATCCAGGTCTCCTGGTCATAGCCTTTCCTATTATGGTGGGATGTACTCTATGCCTCTTCAAATGACAACATGACTTTCTAAATTTACATCTGCATATAAATCAGCATGTGCATATTCTATGCAAATCAGTGTTATCTTTTGCCCTATTTTTCTTTAACAATGAGTACAATGATCATCCTAGTTCCACTGTTAATCCTTACCAGAACAGAACTTGCCAGACATATTGCTCAAGAAAGCTTAGGAGAACCTCAGAACAGGAACTAAGGAAAATATCCAAGAATCCCGGTGGTCACCCTTCATGACTGGCTTAGTCTATAGAGTGGAAAGCAATTGCTCCTTTTCTGGTCAGGCAAGTGGGATCATTTCATTAGGACTGAATAGAAAGCTAAGAATAGTTATCTGTGAAATAACAGAAGAAAGTAAGTAAGCTTTCTCTAACCTGTTTAAAGAACAAATTAAAGTGTAAAATAGCTCCCTCAAACTTGGTGCCCAGCAGATGCAATGATGCTGTGAACCTCAGTATTCCCATCCTTTAGCGATCTTCTCTGAAATATTGCCATCTGGTGGGACCTCAGAGATGTTCCTTCTCCATGGCTGCCAACTTGGCTCTTCACCCAGGTTTGGGGCTAGGATAAAAGTGAACCCAGTAAATGCAAGAGTAGGTAGAGTTTATGGGATGTTGCAGCGCTGTGGTTGAGATATATGGTGTTGTCATGGGGTTTCGCTGGTTTTATTTATTTTTCTTTTAATGACTATTATTGTGAGCCACCTGTGCCCTCATTGTGGGAGGTTGTGCGGATCCAGAATTGGCCTTTATAGCCACTTACGGATCCACTGTTAAATTTTTACCTTTGGAAGACAATCTTACTCAGCTACGAGTGATCGCCAATGATGATGATATCTTACATAAGATAGGCAGCCATCTAAATTTCTAAATAAATAAATAAATAAATTCTGGAGATGCAGTCCCGACATTACTGAAAAGCAAAACATCAAACTGAGAAATGCTGGGCAGGAACAAACTGCAATTATCAAGCAGAGTTCAAGGGCTACATCTCATATTATATTGGATTGTACTGTAGTTTGTAGATGTAATGCTGCAGGTACTGTTTTGGCTATGTCTTTAGCTATTTTGCAACAGGTATTTTAGGAATAGAGGTAGAGCAACAAAATATAGAAATATGTTTTCTAACCCTGATAGGGTAACTATGAAGAGTGTGGCCAGTCATAAACCACCCATTTTAAAAAAGGCAACATGATGAGATTATTCCCGCAAGGTACAATGTTGGAGATTTAGGCTTTAAATCAGACTGTATTCACCAAGTAGGAAGAGATGTCTTTTTTCCCCTATTACCTGTGAATTGGGGAGGAGGATCATCTGACATTCTCTGGGAAGAACGGAAGAAGCAAAGGAATGGATGGTTGGTACAGATAAACCGCCATGCCTCCTAAGAAACATGGATACCTTTGAAGATCAGCCACCGCTTGGAATGAGTTGAGTGCATAGTGAATGTTACCCCTTTTTGTAACACCTAAATGGGACTCCTCCCCCTTTCCTTCCCTGTTCAGTTACCTCTTCTTTCTCCTCCACCCTTTTTTCCAAAGTTTCTGCTGAAAGAAGGAAGAGGAATGGGTGTATGTATTTATGTCTTTCTCCATGTGTGTCAGCTGTGTGTCAGAGAGGGAATAGTTGATCCATTAGGGCAGGGGTGGGGAACCTTTTTTCTGCCAAGGGCCATTTGGATATTTATAACCGGGGACCAGGGGGGGTGGGGGGCGGGGTTTCTGGGATTTCTGCAGACCAGGGGCCGGAATTTGCAGGCGGGAGCCAATCACAAGCACTGGGGGCGGGGTTTGTGAGCGGAAGCCAATCACGTGGAAGGGGCGGGGTTTGCGGGCGGGAGCCCCGCGGGCCTTAGGCCGGAGTCCCGCAGGCCTTATACGGCCCCCAGGCCTGACGTTGCCCACCCCTGCATTAGGGCTACCAGATTTGGGCTGCAAAAATCCAGACAGGCGCAGCAAAGAAATACAGACAACTCTAACTCTTTGCTACCATCTGGTGATTATCTGGATTTTCGCATTCCTGACTTGATAGAAACATAGAAGGAATAAATTAATTGGATGAATTGGATAAGTTGTTTTTACAAGCAATTCATTTTCAACAGTAGTTATTAATTCAATTAAGATTAATTTATTAGCCTGCCCCTGGCCTTGATTGGAGCATGGCTTCTGGCAGGTTACATATACATATATGTACAAACAATGGTCTCATATGCGCATATTTGGGATTCAAATTGGAGTTGGCAATTCTAAGGTGAGGAAGTTGGACATGCCACAAGGTTTTGTGTTGTTTTTTTTTTGTCTGTTTATATGTTTTTTTTTTCTGCATTTGTCCTGGGGAGGGTCTTCATAAACCAGGGTCAACCAGATCTGGGGTAAATGCAGTACGCCCCCCCCCCCCATTTGCTTATACTCATGCTTCGTAATTTGTTATCCGAGCTCAGTCATTGCTGAGTGGTCAGCAGGGCTTCTTCCTGAAGGGCAACCAGACACAGCTTTTCATCCTGCGTTGCTGCTTTCTAAACGGGGCCCATCTGGTCTGTATCTGCCTCCTCATATCTTGTCAGAATCCCTTTGATCCATACAAGTAGTTATTGGGTGATGGTTAACTATTTGGGGTTTCAGGCTTGAAGTAATCCAAACAACGTGTTGTAAGGCTAACAATATCTTTATTGATAGCATAAGGCAATAATGGATGTATAGTGCATTATTGCAAAAAGGTAAAATCAAAGCATAAGCAGAGTTCCATCACCAGAAGTGAGGAAAGAAAAACATCATGGTCTGTGCAAAGACCAGGCATGGTTACAGTTCAGATACAAGTACATGTAGATAGCAGTCTACATAAAGAACAAAAGCATATATAAAGAACATAAGTGAGAACATAAGTATGAATGAATACCCATGGTTCATAGCTCACATCTGATTGGTTCAAAAATGGGCATCTCTTTCAGCATAGCATTTTGGTAGCAATTGTACTTACTATAAAGCGTCACACGATGGCAGTGTTGTGTATTGGCCTTCCCTCGAGCTACAATTCTCTTGGGAACAATCGTGATAAGAGCTGTTTGTTATGACTATATAGAGGGACATCTGCTGATTACGTGTCGAATGTTTTGAGAACCAAACTTTCAATGCAGGGTCACTTGTAAATTGTTTTTCACTTGTAACTTGTACTTTTCCACTCTCTGGCCAGATTTAGTGGAGAAAATGCCATGCGTTTAATTCTGCATAGAATACTTTAACCAAATAACTTTAACAGTAGTTGATGCTGTTTCTCTTCCACTTATAAATCTACCAGATAATTTTTTGCCACCAAAGACATCATGGATGCAGCAAGTCAAAATGCCATCTAACGATGGTTAGCAGGAGATGCCATGTTTAGCTATGTGAGTAAACTTCTTAAAGAGAGGTAAAAGGTAAAGGTAAAGGTTTTCCCCTGCACAGTTGTGTCCGACTCTAGGGGCCGGTGCTCATCTCCATTTGTTAGCCGAAGAGCCAGCACTGTCTGAAGTCACTTCCGCGGTCATGTGGCTGGCATGACACGCACGGAACGCTGTTACCAGTGGTACCTATTCATCTACTTGCATTTGCATGCTTTCAAATTGCTAGGTTGGCAAGAGCTGGGGCGAGTACGGGAGCTCACTCCGTCACGCAGCGCTTGGGTCTCGAACAGCCGACCTTCGGATCGACAAGCCTGGCGTCTTAACCACTGAGCCATTGCACCCCCTAAGACTTTTTAATTTTGTGTGTGTGTGTGTATGGAGAGAGAGAGAGAGAGAGAGACTCCTAACCCTCTTCATAAAGAGAGAGTGAGGGAGATCTGAAAACACATGAAGGAGTCTATGTTTGAAGCACAAATGCCATCACTGAACATCTTACTATGACAACTTACTAGGAGCAAGCATGTACTATATATAACAAAAGAGATAACTAATGAGAAACGAGATTGGTTTTGACAACCAGGTGAAGGCTTTTTTGTAGCATCATCATATATAGTTTGGTTTGGCTCTGCTTTTAAAAGAAAACAAAACATGCTGCCCTAAGAAATAGTTGTCCTGGCTTCTGAGTATAGTGGGAGATGCTCTTAAAAAGAAAGCAAGTCCAAGCTTCCTTTTAGTAGGTTTCATATCATATTGCCATTAATCAATACCAGGGCTGAGAAGTGAGGCTTTTATCCCTTGTGCCTTAGCCTTGCCAAAGTGCCCTTCATGTTAAGCCCTTTCCAGAATTCTCTTCATCATAGTGGGAAATGTTGCTTTTCATAATCTCATGATTGTTCACAAAAGCACTGAAAGTGTTTGATTATATTGGGAAAGGCAGGCAGAAACTATAGAGTCCTCCATCCATTACTTATCACATGTATTAAAGCAGTAAGCATTTTTCTGTTTGCTTATATACTTGGAAGGCTTTATCATGGGTTTATAGATCAGGGCTTTCCAAAGTTTTCCCGCAGCGACACACC
Source organism: Charina bottae (assembly GCA_023362775.1). Classification (NCBI taxonomy): domain Eukaryota; kingdom Metazoa; phylum Chordata; class Lepidosauria; order Squamata; family Charinaidae; genus Charina; species Charina bottae. The sequence goes on from JALMGJ010000001.1 coordinate 123,560,675, forward strand.
AACCGCCGTTGGTGTGTCGCCGTGGGAAAACCTGGAAGTGCTGCCGTTGCGGCAGCGCGCAAAAACCCGAAAGCGCTGCTGCTGCTTTCGGTTTTTGCACGCCGCCATGGCTGCGGCGCTTTCAGATTTTCGTGCGCTGCCATTGGTGTGTCGCCGCGGGAAAACCCGGAAGCGCTGATGGCGCACCATCAGCGCTTCCGGGTTTTGACGCGACACATTTGGGCCCCGCAGGTGACACACTTTTGTGTCGCGACACACAGTTTGGAAAGCTCTGTTATAGATAGTCATAACTGGTTCCAAATCTTTGCCTAAGGGTCATCAAGCTCCTGAAACACTCTCTATTGCTGGGTGATCATAGATCTGCAACTCAAGTGCTGTGAGCAGCTTATATACTTTCAAAAGTAGCACCCGTTTCTAGCTTCTTCTCCTCATCTGTGTAAGGTGCCTTCTAAAATCTTTTCTATTCAGCTGTTGCCAGCAGGTGGTCCATTCCTGGTTGTAAGCAAAGACTTAAGAGGAAATTATCAACATATTAATAACTTTATGAAAAAGCTGAGCATATTTTTCAATCTGCCCATGTATGTTTCCTGTCATTGTGATGGTTCCAATAGCATACATCATGCACACTTTAATTCCATCTCCTAACATTATAGTGAAGCAGGCAGGCCAGAATCATTCAGTTTTCTATAGCTGCTAGGCCTGTGTACTGCTCTATTCCACTCTATATCTAATCAAATCCAATCAAGCAGATATCCTCTTGGCTAAATGCTCTTACCCACATCCTGACCTTTGTAACAGAATGCCATGGACTCTTGGAAGTTCCTTAAAATGCTACAGATGGTGTACGATAAGTTCCCCTTTTGTTATCCTGTTTTGATGTTCTAAGTCTAGACTGCTGAGCCTGTGACAGCTAAGATGACAAATGCTGATCCTGTCATATCCTGATTGTATTGATTGCAAAAGCCTATAAAGGATAGACTCCGGGTGTGACCCGGTGTTCAGAATTTGCCAAGTTATTACTCTGAACCTTGCTAGCAATAAACCTGTGTTCTCTAATCTTGCTGGTCTCGCGTCCTGTCATTTGGGAAGGTGAGTTTTCCCGCTACATTTCTGGCGACCGCGGCAGGACACGACGGGGCCCTGAGGCCCCTCTGGAGGGTCACCACGCTCGCAGGGATTCGGTAAGTCAAGGGGAATTTCCCAGGCGCCATCGGACATTTTTTTTCCGAGGGACTTCCCAGTGACGCCAGCTCCCTGTGGCGCCGGCTGACGCCTTCAAGAACCACTTGCGAGGCAATGAGACCAGGTAGAAACCCAGCGCTGGAAGATGAGGAAACAAGCCCTGCAGGCGAGTATTGGGGAAGGGAGCTCCCATAGAGTACGACTTGAGAAGACGGGAGGGGTTGATCACCCCCGAGGCGAACAGGGGCCAGAGTTGGCCGGCTGCGGTTCCTCGAAAAAATCCCTATTGAGTCGGGGATGTACCGGTGAGACCGAGGTGTAAAAAAGGAAAGGAGGGGAGGTTACGTGTCATGATTGCTGTGTGAATGTTCACTGCGTTTCCCAACGGTGACCGTTGAGTGTCCGGCACCTTGGGCCAGTGAGAAGTGAGTGAAGTCTGCAGTTCCCAGTGGAGACCGTGAGTGTCCAGCTCCTTGGGTCAGGCTTGAGAGCGTGACCAGTCCCTCTATGTTATCCCGAGAGTGAAGGACCCCTCACCTTCCTCTCAACCCCCTTCCCTCATTGTCTTGTCTGGTGCCCTGGGAGGAATATGGGTGGTGGAGGAAGTGTGCCCCTCACTCCGTTAGGCTGTATGTGGCAACATTTTAAATCTGCGTATGTCAGTCAGGACTACGGCATTAAGTGGAGCAGAAAGCAGTTAAAACGCTTTTGTAAGGGAGAATGGCCAACCTTTCAAGTCGGGTGGCCGGCCAAGGGTACATTTGCCATCCCACGGAAGGCCATCCCAATCAGGCCCCCTACATCGATGTGTGGCTCGATTTAATCCAACACATTTCAGCCCCCTTCAGTGGAAACCCCTTTCAAGATAGTTGTTCTGTAGGATAAATAGCCTTTAAAGGCTGCCAGCGTGTGCTGGGAGGCTGTTTGTGGGAGAGCAATAACCTTTAAAATTAGCCAGCGTGTGCTGGGGGGTTATTGGGAGACAGGACCTTAAATTTATCTGGTGAACGAGTCCAGCGCGTGCTGGAGGTTCTAAATAAGGACCTTAAATTTGGTTACCAAATAAATCCAGCGCTTGCTGGAGGTCCTGGATCTAAGAGAAAATAACATTCAGAAGAGAGCAACTTTCAATTGTGCGGTCCCTAGACTGCACTCCTCCCCCCCACCCATCCATTCCTGTTTGTTTATTTATTTATTTATCACTGTTATCACTGTTCCTGTGAGCTCCTCATGGGCTTCCGCTGCCGGCCACGGGCGGCTGCCGCGGCCAGCGGAGACGCGGGGCCGGTGAGGATGGAAAGAACAGGAAAACCCCAAAAACCCCAAAAACCCCTTTAAATGTGTTTTAAGAAACTGGAAGCTTTTAAAACCCAAGGCGGCATGACCCCTGCAAGTCATGCCTTGGAGCCTTTTGCTCCAATGTCTGGCCATTCTATCCGCCTATTTACGGCCGCCACTGGCCCCACCATGGGACATTGGACTCTGATTATCTCCAGCATTCTTTAATTACTTAATCTCAATGGCCGAGCAGATTCACTGGGACAAGTGGCATTTTTGTTCCTAACAAGCTGCTCTTAGCCGCACCTCCCTACCACCTCCAGAAGAAGGAGAGGGGGAGGAGGATGGCGTCCCTACGCCCCCCCCCCGCTAACAAAGTGATATTAAAACTGGCCCTTGTTAGCCAACAGTGCCCCTAAGGTCTAGAGAGAACTGTAAAAACTCCCAGCCCTTATGGCTGCATTCACTGACAAAGAAGGAAAAATGCATAAACAGGCTAACATTCTTGTGGCTGCCCTTCAGCAAGAAATCACTTACCATAAGAATACGGGGGCCATCCAACTGCTGTCAGCTAAGCCTCCAAAATGTGTGAGTGCCTGAAAGGGTGTGTTTAAGTTGTGAAATTGTGAGAGTTTGTCTTTTTCCCTCCCCATTGCCCAAATCTCCCCTGTCATGTTTCAATAAAAGCCTCTGTTTTGTACAGTTTGAATGCTGTTTTCCTGTGTGTGTGCGTAACTATCTGGGCTCTGCCTTCCGCCCTTGCGGGGGAAGAGGAGGGGGGAGGAAAAAAGGCCACAAGAGCTCTGCCTCCCTGATATGAGCAAAACTAGAATACTGGGAAGTAACAGAGAAAATGCACACAGAAGCTCCTCTCGCCTGCGTTGGCTCCCTAGAATATGGAAATGCCTTAAGTAAGCATGTAGATAGAACTGGGAATTTTCCAGAAGATGGGCGAGGAGACAGGGGAAAAGGCAAGGATTTTCCGATGCACAAGGGGTTGATAATGAATCAGCTAAACTTTGGACCCCTTTACTAGAATTTTATCTGAGTCTTAACTTATGAGTGTGTGGTTGTGTGTGTATGTTTTCAGTTTGTTGAACTGTGTGGTGTGTGAATAACAAAAGGAAAGAAGAATTTTTTATTTCTGAAGATTTTGGCAATAATGGAGCCTCCATGGATTGGCATAGTCTATCTGGGTGTTTTTTTTTTCCGTTTTTGAAAATTTTTACTGCAAAAGCAGTCTACTCCTTACATTACATTATGTCAATGCTAATTTTTATTTTCTAGCCTTCTCAGCATGTTTTTGGATTTTTCTTTTTATTTTTATGCATGTTCTATCTCACACATCAGAAGTTGCTGATGTGGTGAGTGCATGCGTGGGGGAAAGGAAACATATACTGGGAGATAAGGATTTTGCATACCCTGAGCTATTTGTTTTTGCTTCTGTAACACGCTTAAGTGCATTATTTGACTATAAGCTATTTGGACTGGTTCCGTAATATTTTCACTGATTAGAGATGCATTGTTTTTCTGGTTTTACTTGCTCTGGGAAATCTTCTTTTCTCTTTGCTTCCAAATGTCTTCCATTGATGGGATAACTGTTATTACCACACATTGCTTGAGCCCAGCCTTCCAAAGTAATAGTAATTACTGAGTAATAGTACTCAGGTGTGTTCCTTATAAGTGCACCCCTTTGGTGGGCTGGCCACTAGCGAATAGCATTTCGCTTGTTTATACAAAGGGAGAAATGTAAGGATTAGCTTAGCATAACCTACGCCATCAGCCTGGCGAGTGGAGTGGGACCCCGCCCAACCCCTGAGGCTACCCTTGCGTAAAACTACATGAAAGGTCTCCCCTTCTGGTGACACTCCGGAAGCTGTCCCTCTACGAACGGGAGACGAAGACAAGACATCTCACCCCTTGCAGGTGTTGCTCCAGAGGCCAACACCCGTCGCACGGGCTACGAGGCTCCTCTCTTATTTGGTTGCAAAAAGGGGGACCCACGGGATGGATGCACACCAAAGGTTGAGTGCCACCGCTTGCATCCGCCAGGGCCTCATGCCTTCCATCTGGGTGGTTGTGATTCTCCTGCTAATTAGTATTGTCATTAACTTCCTTTATCTATACCATGTCTTGCTTGGAAAAGGGGGGAATGGGAAAGGGGATTGGGAAACCCCACCTGGGGAAGTAAGTTCTGGAACCCCACCGGGAGATGATACCTGGATGCGGTGCCAGGACTCCCAGGCCCCCACCCCGGTTCCCATACAGGGTAGTCCCCATAAGCAGAGACCACCCCGCTGGGCCCCGGCAGGGGGGGGCGTGGTCCAGCAGTCGACCCAACTGCCGCCGCAGACCTGTTCGCAATGCGTGATGGTTACCCAGGTAGGCCGTTCAAACGACGGAGCTTTCTCTAACTTTCCTTGTCACGACAATTATGACGCGGACGGGAACACATGGAACTCTGAACGTATTGTCTGCACCTATGGCCAAGCCACCTGGGCGGAGGATGGGTCGTGGGGATATCGTACCCCTATTTACATGCTGAACCGGATAATCCGGCTGCAAGCTGTCCTGGACCTAGCAGGCCGCCGCATTGGTCAGGCTCTAAACCTGTTGGCGGACACCACAGACAAAATCCGCACTGCAGTCTATCAAAACCGCCTGGCCCTAGACTACCTGCTTGCTAAGGAGGGTGGAGTCTGTGGTAAGTTTAACCTCACCAACTGTTGCCTGCAGATTGGGGAGACTGGCCAGGTCATCCACCAGCTAACCATGGAGCTACAACAGCTCACTTATAACCCTCCACAGGAGTGGAAAGGGTTTAGCCTTCAGGATTGGCTGGATGGCTGGGGCCTTCCCAAACAATAGCAGTCAGCTTCCCATCCTTCTTTAGAAACAACTGGGATGAATTACATTCTGTGTAATTGTTCAAATAACTCCTGTAGCACTTTTGAAGCCTCCTGAGTAAGTAACTTCTAGTCATAGATTAGGAGTGCAAAACTTGCAGGCTGCCAAACCCATGAGTATGCCCCCCCACATTTATTTCAAAGTGTGAGATAAAGAGAACATTATTAAACACATGTTTAATCACTGGCTACATAAACATAATCACTGAAGAGATCTGATGGAGGCAAATGAGGTTAAAAGGAGCTAGATAAACTATAGAAACTGTTTATAAATGGGATTATAGAGTGACAGAAACATTTATAGAGACAGAGTATATATGGAACCAACTCCACTAAAAAGTTAAGTATGAGAGGCATCATACCTGCTGTTTAATCAGAAAATACCAGGCACAGATGAAATAACTACTACGCTGCTTAATTGCCTATTATCCTGCAGTTTTAAAGTGTTCACAGTTCTCTCTCAACAAATATGAAACAAGATGTGGCCAGATCAGAAACGTTCAATACATATACCTATGCCAATGAAGAAGATGCAAGAGACTGCAGAGCTTACCATACCATTGCACTATTTTCCCATGCAAGCTCAGTTTTGCAATCGATCTTATTAAAAACCTATTAGAACTGTACAGGGAACAAGGAATGCCAAATGAATAAGCAGGCTAAAGAAAAGGTTTTATTTATTTATTTATTTTGTGTCCAGATCAAACTTTGCCAAAATGTAGCCACCGCCACAGCTTTGTCATTAGCTTGCTGTAGGTCGTCGACAGTACAAGGCTCCGACAGTAATCAACACACCATCAGATGCTCTGGGTCTTGGATTTCTCCACATTCACATAATGTATTGCCGTCAGCCAACAACCCCCACTTAAATAAATTTGTCTTGCAACTTGGTACCCCCACCCTCATCCTATTCATTGTCCTCCAAACTGTATAAGGGAGAGTGTTTCACTTTATACAGAAAAGGTGGAAGGACATAAGATCAGTTAGCTACCATAATAATGAATAATAATAATGAATAAAGCAAGAGAATCTAAGAAAGAGGTTACTGTTGCTATACTACGTACATCAAGATATTTTTTGATTCTGTGCTCAAAAGTCTCTTGTATAGTTGAGGAGTTGTGTTTCGCATTCTGGGAGGGCAGGGAAGGGTGAAATATCAGGAGATGTTGATATACAAATGGACCTGAGAACAAGCTGGGGAAACGTCTACAATCCAGCATGGGTACTGGGTTCATTTTGGGGGGGAGGGTGACCTGTGTCTTTCTGTTGTCGCTGAACTTTAATTCCCAGCATCTCTCACTATTTGCTATGCTACTTGGAACTATGGGGAGTTCTAATTCAGAAATATTTGAAGGATTATTGATTTCCTCACCCTTGCTCTACTGGTACATTTTGTGAATCAAATGGAAGGGCTCATTTAAAGAGTACTACCATTAATTAAAATAGCCCAGGAGAGAACCTATGTGGCTTGCTGGAGTGGTATGTGGTAGAAATGTAGCATTATTTTTAAGTAAGGTGTAAACACAAATACTAGTTGAACATTCTTTATATAACTGATGTGTGTTTCTTCCAGTTACATGAAAAAATTACATGGATAAAGATTTAAGAGTTCTGAATATATAGGACTAACCAGTGTGTGTGTGTGTGTGTGTGTGTGTGTGTGTGTGTGTGTGTCTGTATGTATGTATGTATGTATGTATGTATGTATGTATGTGAGACACCCAGTTCACTCACAGTGCATTATTCAGGGATCATGCAGGTTGCATTGTAATTTCAAACTGATTTCCAAAGGGTTGTTTCCTGATGCTAAGATGACTAAGCTCTCAACTTGCTTCCATGCATGTGATTTTATTTATTGTTTATTTATCACTCAGTCACTTGTATAGCACAAACTTCAGTCAGTCACTTGTATAGCACAAAACTCAGGGCAGTTGACAAACATGCACAATACAATCACAAAGAATAAAAATAAAGCCCAAACTAACAATCATCTCTCTACCATGTAACCCCGTTCAACTATCTGCATTCAAAGTTTGTTAGGAACAAAAATATTTAAATGTCTCATGAAATGCAGGCAGAATGGGAGTCCCCCACCCCAACCTCAGAGAGCAAAGGGTTCCATAATATGGGGGCCACAACCAGGAAGGCCCACCTTTAGGCCATCATACTCTCCACTTCTTGAGGAGTAAGGACACTAAGTAGTCCTTGGAATGCATTTGTAGTCTAGGCTGAATATGGGCAGAAGAGAACCACTAGTCTCGTCTCGTTTCGTGTCAGAAATGCAGGAAATAAAAAGGGGAAAATATTAATTAAAATTTAAAAAGTTAAAACATTTAATAAAAATATAACATTTATATAACTCTAGCCCAATGCCGGGCCACATTGATGGCAGAGTTGTTTCCGGCCAATAAGTCACTCTGTGTGCATGTCGGTTCCAAAGGGCACTGTAAAAGATGGGTAGTTGTTTGAATATTGCCGCATTCGCAGCAAGTATCCTTGCCCTCAGGGAGAAACCCCAATTTTCCATATTATCTTTAGCTCTGGCCAAACCAGTGCGCAATCTGTTTAAACATCTCCAAACCATCCACTCCTCCTCCGAACCTCCGGGCAGCTCCTCAAGCAGTTCTATCCAATTATGAAGATGTTTTGCTTGAGATTTCCATCTTTTTAATCGTTCTGTTTGAGGTGTAATAGCAATCTCCTCAGCGCAGTCTAAGAAGCTCCTTCTTGACTTCAATCTTTTTGTAGGTGGTACTCGTTCAAATAATGGGTGTGCCGGATCATGTAACACCTTTCCATATTCCACTAGTAAGTAGCAAAGTGCCAACCCATGTAAGGCTTTATAAATAATAACCAGCACCTTGAATTGGACCCAGAAGCTTATTGCAACCAATGCAGTGACTGAAGAACAGGTGTAATGCTACTAAACCTGCCCCTCCCTGTCAGGAGCCAAGCCATCGCATTTTAGACAATTGCAGCTTCTGCGTTGTATTCCAGGGCAGCCCAATATAAAGCATGTTGCAGTAGTCTACACACAGGCTCATGTGGGCACGGATCACAGTTGTCAGGACTTCCCAATTCTGATTACGTTTGGTTTTAATGATTATGAAATGATTATGAAAGGTTTTAATAGTGTAAATGGTAATATACGTTATTTGCAGGATGTAGTGGCTTCAATATTAAAATTGAAGTCAATTTACAACCCTGAAAATGGAATTGTTTGAAGTGATTTAATCCAGCTTTAGATCATTTTCTGCCCAAAAATAGCATTCTTCACTCCAATATGATTATTCATAACCAGCTTACTGCACTCAGTTTAATTGACAGGCTACAGGCTGTGCAAATTCCTCCCTCATTGCCACATGAAAACATTTATGTGATTTGGCTTTTTAAAACTTTGCTATTAAATTGAGGGTTGAGTTTATATCAATCCCACCCCACCCAGCTTAGCTTAAGTTATTTTTTCTTCTAGCTTGCCTCCTCCTCGTCTGATCAAAGTTGTCCCTTTGGTGTTATGTCGATGAAGGTTCTCAGTCATCCAGGTGGAACAGTCTGTGGCTTGAATCATGTCAACTGGATTTCTATTTTCTCAGTAGAAACGTTTCACTCCTTATCCAAGGAGCTTCTTCAGTCAAGCTCCTTGGATAAGGAGTGAAACGTTTCTACTGAGAAAATAGAAATCCAGTTGACATGATTCAAGCCACAGATTGTCCCTTTGGTATTCTGTATTGAATATATTGAAAAATATGTTTGATATTTACTGAAATTAGTGCAGTTTATGAATCCATGTTATTGAGCAGAACAATTTTGGACAGGAGTTACTTTTATTAAAATTATGTTGTTTATGTGGTGTTTCTGGAATGAGTAGACTGAAAGGAAACTTAACTATGTCATATGCTGAGACACTTAAAACATTTCTCCATTGTTTTTGCTAAAAATTAGGGCAATATGATATGACAACCAGATAGCTTAACCTGAAACTGATCATATTGGTGATACAATTTCTTATTTTCTCTTTGGAGCTAAAACCAAGAACATTCCATATAAGAAGTGGTGAAATGGGAGGGTTGTCCAAATTTCTAAGCAAAGTGATCAAATATGGAAATTAAAATTATTCTCTGGGTTTTGTACTCCTTGGAATTTTATAGTATACTTATAAGCTAAAAAAAGATGAAAATACATACAAGATCTGTATTTTAGGTAATGTGTGTAGAAATATGTGTAAAAAATGGACTTTAAATTGTATGTTTATAAATTTATATTATTATATTATTTTATTGCTATGGTCCATGAGGTCACAAAGAGTCAGACACAACTAAACGACTGAACAACAACAAAATATTATATTATTAAAAATGTCAAAAGCACTATGAATGTCAGTGTAGTTTTTAAAAAGGAATAAATTGACATGGAATTGGGACAGAATTGATTTATGAAAGAACAAATGCTAGCAGGGGTGTCCACAGGGTATAGACAAAAAAGTCAAGATGGCAGCCACAACGGTGTGATCAAAGTTCTGCTATCTATCATCTCTGTCTGTCTGTCTGTCTGTCTGTCTGTCTGTCTGTCTGTCTGTCTGTCTCTGTCTGTCTGTCTATCTATCTATCTATCTATCTATCTATCTATCTATCTATCTATCATCTATTTATTTTCTATCCCGCCTTTATTATTTTTATAAGTAACTCAAGGCAGTGAACATACCTAATACTCCTTCCTCCTCCTATTTTCCCCACAACAACAACCCTGTGAGGTGAGTTGGGCTGAGAGAGAGTGACTGGCCCACGGTCACCCAGCCGGCTTTCATGCCTAAGGCGGGACTAGAACTCTCAGTCTCCTGGTTCCTAGCCTGGTGCCTTAACCACTAGACCAAACTGTCTGTCTGTCTGTCTGTCTGTCTGTCTGTCTGTCTGTCTGTCTGTCTGTCTGTCTGTCTGTCTGTCTGTCTATCTATCTATCTATCTATCTATCTATCTATCTATCTATCTATCTATCATCTATTATCTTCTATCTCACAGACAAAAACAAACTGTTCTTCCATCCTAATTTTAAGAGTGCATATTGAATTCTCACTGATTTGAATAAAAAAATCTTTGATGAGATGATCCTGCTTCTATATTGATTTATCACTGATGAAAAATTGTGGGCTGTAAATTTCCTTTGATAATTCATCCACATTGTCAAGAGGGAATACTATGATGCAAAATTACTTCTCTTATTAATGATTTATATTCTGGCTGTCCAACTTAAATTGACATATGTCAGTCTTCCTCAGTTTTTTTTCCTGCTGCCTGGACATTATGGGAACTGTGGTCCGGATACATCTGAAGTATTCCTAGTGGGAGAAGACTACATTAAGAATAATCATACATGAGTTAAAACAATAAAGAATACAGCAACTAATTAACTGCATAAAATTTAACAGCAAGAGTAGAAGTCAGATCATGCCTGCATACGATAAACATTGCTCATTCTCAAATTTAGGAGCCACTGGGATAAGTTGCTTTGGTAGTCCTCTCTCTCCTCCATGGTGGACATGGCGCGCTTATGTGGTGGCAGTCAGCAATGCTCCAAATTATACCATGGATTTCGATCCGCCACAATTTTAATTTTCCAATGTGCCATCGGAGACAATGCAGGAACTTTAAATGGCAACTAACCCAATTGCCCGGGGCTACTCAGAGCAGATTTTTTTAAATATGGAAGGCAGGCCAGACAACAGCTGTGGGCCCTGCTATAACACCAGGATCACTGAAAGTACCCGAAGATGCCAGGTACTGGACCTGGGAATTAAAATAAAAGTTGATCTCTGAAATAAGGTTCATTGAAGAAAGGCTACCTAAGTCAGGGTGATCCACAGCATAGTGGCATAAGAGCGGGGTTAACTCCAATGTCCTTCCAGTCAAGCCATCTCAGGTAGTAGACTCTGCCAGTGATCAGCATGGACAGCCAGTATTGTAGGCAGAAGTCTAATTCTATATTTAGAGACTTCTAGAGTACACTCATTGAAATAATAGCACTTACATCATAACTAACTTAAGGCTCATTGATTTATGACCGGAACTGGGATCCAGCCCAGAGGGTGCAATAGATTCAGAAAATACGTGGAGCTTTTTTATTACATTCACTGATTTTCCAGGCAGTTTTGTAGATTCCCCCTTCCCCCTTTAATTTTCTACTGAGGATTGTTCTTCTATAGCTACCAAATATAGTCCATTCTAACTGCACTTGGAAGAAAAATCAGAACACCCCTTCCAAACTTAAAGAAGAATTTGATCCCAAGGTGGTCTGACCAAATGAAGTTAAGGTTCTTCCATAGCCAGCACAGTTTCATGTTGTCCACTGTGCTTTCAGAGATTCCTGAAGTAATACATTTCCTGAATCCTCAGGATAGGAGATAACCCCCCTCTTGTGCCTCTAAGCTATGGAACGCCCTGGCTGTGTTAGCTGTGATCAGGAATTGACAATTATTGTCCTCCTCCGGATGAGAACTCCAGTCATTTTGGCCCTAACACCGGAGGAATAGATTTGTAGTGCCTTTCTAAAGGCCACTGGGGTTGGGACCAACCATGTGTCAGGGTGACGTCTATTGCAGAAGGCAGGTGCTGCAACAGAAAAGGCACACCTCCTACATCCCAGCAGATGGCATTGTTTTAGGGAAGAGACCTGGAGCACGCCCACTCCACTCTGTTAGAGCATGTGGAACAGGCAGATACCACTGGGGAGAGGTGATCCCCCAGTCCTGTACCATGTAGGGCTTCATAGGTGATAACCAGGACCTTGAATTGCACCCAGAAGCCTATAGGGAACCAGTGCAGCTTGAAAAGTAATGGTGTTACATGGGCATATAGAGGTATGCCCATAACTATCCCACCACTGCATTCTGGACCAGTTGTAGCATCTGGGGGGGGGGGTCTTCAAGGGCAGCAATAAGCTAACCAGGAGGTGACTAAGGCTGGCGTGACAGTAAGTAAGGTCTCCCGATCCACGAACAGGTGCAACTGGTGCACAAGACGAAGTTGTCCAAAGGCTCTCCTGGCCACAGCTGTTAGCTGCCATCTCTCAATGTCAGCAGCAAGCAACACTGGTGTACTATAGAAAGTATGTATTAAAAATAAATGGAGAAGTAGGCTTTTCTTCCTTCCTCCACCACAAGACCAGGTGGGATATCATTATTTGCATTTATCTCAGCTTGCTGTCCATATCCCCTGAGTCCCAAAATAGAGTGCCATTGCCCAGTTTGGGAAGAAGCTCGGTGACAGAGGCCACTGTTATTCCTGGAGAGAAGCCATAGGAGGAGAAACCTAGAAACTTTTAGGGATTAAGGGGAGCAGTGAATTGAACATTCAAAGCTGGCTTCCTACAAACTTCACCCCACATCTTCAGTGCAGATATTGAAAACAAAGTGGGAGGGAAAAGGGTTGCATTTATCCTTGTGGCTGACTTGCAAACGGAACAAACTGTGGGATGGCTACAGTCAAAATCCAGATGCGCCTTGAAAAGTGAGTACGCAAAGAAAACAATTAGCGTGGAAGCAAACTTGGACTATAAAAACGGGAGCTGAACTAGGTATATCCAAACCGCTGTTAGCTGATCTAATTTACATGAATGCTTATGCCATTAATTTATGTATTTAGTGTGTAAAAAAGGGGGCAATAATACAGGGTAAGGCAAGTGTGCCAATTCCTTGTGTGAGATGATTCTAAATGCTTCAGAATACTCAATAAATGCCATTTCAACCAGTTTTGTTTGTACATTGTTTTATTTCTCAGATTGTTTGAAATTATCTGTAGCACAAGAATACAATTTATTTATTTATTTATTTATTTATTTAACAGGGCCTTTTCCCCCCAGAAGAGGATAATAGTTGAGTAGATACTGTTGATTTTGCTCCTGAACTATGACACCCTGCCTAATTTGCACAGGCTTCCCAGTGTGTGTGTGTGTGTGTGTGTGTGTGTGTGTGTGTGTGTGTGTGTGTGTGTGTGTGTGTGTGTGATAATTATCAAGCCATAGGAGCTAAGCCTGGTTTTTGCCGCATTCATTATAGAATGGCTACAAGTTGGAAACTCAGTTCGAACTTGTAAAAAGCTCAACCAATTACATTCTTCGGTCTTTCTTCATGACTTTGCCCCCCCCCTTTTTTTTCTTTTTCTTTTACAGTTGTTTTAGCTTGGTTTCAAAATATGCATTTGTTTCAGAATGGGAGTCTAGTTATGAAGAAAAAGATAATAACCCCTATTTGGCATAAACAATACTATTTGGCCGGGGGGGGGGGTTGAACTTCCTCTACATTTCCACTCCAAAGTAATGCCCATTATTTCTCAGATACAAGTGGAATGAGTATCCTTCCATTGATCTGAATTGATCCCCATCAAACTGAGGGAGTGATTTTTCCAGTCAAGACCAGAGATCTCTGTTTCCAGAGAGGAATGTAAAATAAGAGCAGCATCTGTTGCCTTCAGGGCTCACAGAAAGAGTTATGTTTCACAGCAGAAGACAACTACTGCCAGTGTATAAATATGCGAAGCTTTGGAAGGGAGAGAGTACATCACAGGATTTGGGCATAGGCTCAGAAGAAGAATGATGCACCACTCTGGGGAGGTGCAGGGTTTCACTAGCATCATCACTATATCCTAATGAGGGCACTTACCTGCGTGCCTTGTCCTAAACTAATCCCGGATTAGCACTTGGATAAGATTTCAGTATTGCCTACTCCATAGAAGCTATAATTGTACTTGCAGATAACAAACCATTCTTATACTTAGGAGACTGTTCCTTACATTTAACCACTGGATATCCAAGTTTGTTTAAACTGCAGTAAAGAACAAAATATATATTTGTACATTCACAAATACTTTTCTGTACGGGACTGCCTGTTTTGGTTAAAATCTATTGCTGGTTAAAGGCTTTCTCTCCCCCATAAATTGCTGCTGTAGTAGATTACTGTAGTCTTCCTTCGGGACACGTTTGATCATGCTAAACCAAAACGTGTGCTGCAAACGCCCCCTCATACCCCACATAGGGCAAACTGTATCACTTTCAAATAAGAAGGAAAATGCTTTTCTTTTTCTCATCCTCTTTACATTCACTGAATATTACATGGTCTATTTGGTTCAGAGTGCTGCAGCTGTGGGCTTTGATGATCCTAAAAGGGCCCAGTGAGTAGTAGAGAAACAGGATCTTAATTTCTTCTGACTTCCAAAATATATTGTACTGTACAACAGTAGAATATATTCTAGATAGCCCAAAGATGTGGGCCCAGTTTACTTCCATGTCAGAGCCAGAGATGCTGCGGTTACTGACGACTGAATGCTGGAACCTCTGGGTCTGGACAGGTTAACAATGGCCCAAATAAGTTGCAGGGGTTAGTCAACCTTAACTGATCTCAAAAACTATTTAAGATCAGATTCGATAAGTATCAGGATAGCAGATCACCAACAAATCCCAGAATTGTAGGCTGGACTTGGAAGGCCCCCTGCCCCATGAAAGCCACTTCCATACTGCTTCTAAGAAAACTGTGGGGGATGCATCCATTAAGTCACTAGGAGTCAAGCTTAACTTGAAGAAATTTTACTTTAGCCTACAAATGATTGTAGGTTATGTACAATCAAAAAATAAGTTCACACATTGCACTAAATCATGATGTGACTTGTTTGGTTTTGCCTTAATAATGCCTTATGACCAGCAAAGTTATTCAGACTCAGAGACTTATTCAACATAGAATGATGAAGGGAATTGTGGCTTAGAACAATTTGTGAAGCAAGTCATAGTCTCATTGGTGCAGGAACAAGAAATAATAGCTCCTGCATTGATCTTCCTCCTTCCTGTTTGATAGAGTTTCTTCTTCTTTTATTATCCCTAAGTGACAAGGAGGAGTCCTTTCTGGAAATGCCTTTGAAATGTGCCTCCCAAATGAAATCTAAGCCATGCCTGTAACATCAGGCCATGAACAAAGAAGCTGTCTCATGAAAACAGACTATTGGTCCAACTAGCCCAGCATCTATAATCTTTGGCAGTGGCTCTCTAGGGTCTCCTGCAGAGGTTTTTCACATCTGCAAAAGGAGACACCAAAGAATACACCTGGGAACTTCTATATGCAGAGCAGGTAGCCTGTTCTTTCTTCTACCAATGATTGCTGTCTTGCAGAACAACTGTTGTTAGGACAATAGTAGTAGTAAGGGAACCTACTAAAATGATGTGGAAAGATCTTCTCACTCCCCCTACCCCATGTGAAGAGAGGAGGGAAATTCCAAACTTGGAAGAGTAAGGATGAATCAGCACATCCTCTGCCATTCCTCTGGTGAGGTTTGCACTTCCCAAAACAAAACTGCCAGGACAATGTTACAAGACTCTACTATTTTAATGGAGTTTGGCCACAAATAGTTGCCAATGGGAAACATAGCAGTACCTTGTTTATTTTATTTCTCCGGTCAGAGCCACAGAAGAACGTTTTGCACAATTGGGTGCTCTTCTCTTGTTTTCCCCTCTCTAATCTTATATAGACCAAGGGCAAGATGGATGGATGATATTCTGGAGGTGACGGACTCAACCATGGGGGAGCTGGGGATGGTGACGGCCGACAGGAAGCTCTGCCGTGGGCTGGTCCATGAGGTCACGAAGAGTCGGACGCGACTGAACGACTGAACAACAACAATCTTATATAAAAATGTCCTTTGGACTAGAATCCCAAGACAGCAGAGATTAGTTCAAAACAAAAAGATCAAAGCCTCTGCTCTCATTATCTGTGGAAAGGAGATGGGAAGAGAATGCACCACATCCACTTGGCAATAGACTTTTTTTTTTTGGTCATCTATGTCTTTTATTGCTGTGGTTAGTTTCATTCCACTGGGTTTTTGGAGTGTGTACTGGTGTTTTTGTTTGTTTGTTTTTGACAACTGCTTTTCTAAATCAATTTCATCTGTTTGGTTACCTTGTCTCTTTCAGTGTGATTAACCCTTTAATTCATTGCTGTACTGTATCTCAAAAAGTCTGTAGAAACACAAACACAGATACCATCCCCTTCAGTTGAAATGCTACAAGTCAGGCAGTCGAGATTTAACTGTGCTTTTGGCTCCATGGGGGTTGATTTGACGAAATTCAACTAATCTCCCAAAGGGGTAATCAGGACCCAGGTCAACTTGGAAGACAATGTTTCATGACCCTGAGGCTCTACCTCCTAGCATCTTCATCCTGGTGAGGGAACACCTACCAGCAGATTTGAACCAGGCATTTAAAAGAGCTGAGAGTTAGGCCTTCAACCAACAAAGCAGGGGCTGGACAACTTCCACCTAATCAGATAAATCCTATGTAAGTGACCAGATCTCTGGCAAGAGCTGTCTGTCCTCCCACTGGCAGCCGTCTAGGAAGTGGGGTAGTGGTGGAGAGGAAGAGAGATAGAGGCCATACCCCTGTCCTGCTGGCTTTGGCTCAGCAAGAAAAATAATTTGTTTCCCTACACTCAGCTATTTAGGTTGGATTCAAACAAATGGCTGAAGAATAAAAAGAAGGCATTCAGGGAATAAGTGTTAAATATCTCCCTTAAGGAATTTGATATAAATCCCTTAAAGTGGAACATGAGTCCAGCAGCCTTCTTGAGATATTTTTTCCTAATCCATCAAGGGATCTATCTAATATAAGGATTCGCTGAAAGAGTTGAACAAAAGCCCTAGTTCAGGTTCAGGACACATTTTCATTTTGGCTTGATTGTTGTGGACAGCCTGGGTCTCGGGATTCATGCCAGGTGGAGAAGAAAGAAGGCAGGCAGAGGGTTTTTAAATAATACCACATATAGGAGAAGAAAGGAATTCTGATGGAAAAAGCTTTGGAATAAGACAGGGGCTGGGCTTGTTCTCTCTGCATGCTCTGAAACAATAAGGCCTTCCTCTCCCCAGGATGTATCTCCAGCTTGTGTAGCAACTACCATTGGTAATGTTCTGATTGCACAGGAATAGGAAAAGCCAGATGCAAAGATACTGCTCAAGATCACAGAATATCTTACACAGTCACACCTGCTTTTCCTGGTAGGAAATAGGCCTCTATGTACACATTACAAATAACTTGAATTCGGTCTGAAGGTGCTCCTTTCCAAAGAAGCAATTGGCACACGGGGCTGTGCCTTGAAAAATGGTATCAAACGCCAGGTCCACTGATGCCCACATTAAAAAAAAAAATCCTCCCATACCACCATGCTATAAATGCTATACTTCTGTACCCCACCATTTCCTGCTTCTGGTTTCCACTTCCTTTCATTAGAAGGTGGAAAAAGCTAGGAATCAGCTGCCCTAGATAGTGCAAAGAGCATCACTGCTCAGGGGCTCCAAATTTTCCTTGGTTCCCTCTGCAAGTGCAAGAGCTTAGTTGCGCATTTCCCACAAATAAAAAAAAAGATGTTGATTAAAAGAGTTTCCCTCTCTGTACATGATAATCTTCAGATGGCAGGCTGCCAGATGAATGTTAAGTAACTCCTCCACAGTAAATGATTGAAGATAAAAGCCAGCTGCCATCTTGGTTTGGTTTGCTCCATGGCTGCTCCTGTCTCCAGTTTGTTTCCTGGGCCCTCTAGGTGGGGCTGGGCATGTCAGACCTTGGCCTCGAGCATCTCTAGGAAGAGTTTGTGCATGGGGACCTTGCCTTGCAGTTTGATGCTGTAGAAGTGCTGCACAGCTTTGGCAGCTGTTTGCCGCAGGAGGGGCAGGGTCAGCAGCAGCTTTCCTGCACGTCGTGGTTCCTCGTGACGTTGACTCAGCTCGTAGTCCTGAAGCGCTTCATGGAGAAGATCTTGCAGTTTCTGCACTGCCTCCATGTCTTCTATGTGCATTGAATCTTTAGAGGGAAAAGCAAAACCAGTGAGGGAATCGATCTAGCTAATTGGGTAAGGAACATATTTAATCTTAGAACACAGAGCTCCATGGTACAGAGGTGCTATCTGAAGAACCAAGAGAGACATCTCCTGGGAGGTATGCCCTACCTGAGAATCTATACAAAAGGTGTGTTGGAAGAAACAGACATACCGCCAGGCCAATCTACTCTTGCATTAAATTATGTAGCAAAGTTATTAGAATATGATTTTTGATATACCTGAAACATACAGTCCTATAGAAGAGAATATATGTAGCTCAGGGTTGAACTGTGGAGTCCTTGGTACACTCTGAGCTTGGTTGTTTCCTTGCAGATGTTTCATTACCAGACTAGGTAACATATCCCTAATCAAGGAACTAAACAATACCCTAATCAAGGAACTACCAAGGAGAAAAACACAGCCCCACCAACACTGGCAGGGCAAGCTACTGTATATAAACAGGGAGCAAACCCCACACTCAATCGTACTGATGATGTTACTTAGTTGGGTAATGAAATGGCTGCAAGCAAACAACCAAGCTCAGAGAGCACCAAGGATTCCACGTACATTCCTCTCTTGTTAGACTTAATCTTTTTGATTTCACAATGAACGACTTGGAGCTTTATATCATGAGCTCAAAACCTGACCTAATTAATGTGCCATACTAACATTCTGCATTCTCAAGACATTTCTCCTTCTAGATCAACTGGAAAATACTGAAAACTAATTTAAGAAGCCTTGAAAAATTGGAGGGCTTTGCTTGCTTTTTGCTAATCATCTATCAGTTTGTTTGTCTATATTTCTGCTTTCTACTTTGTACAGCAACACATGGATTTTCACTCACGAAACAAAAAAAATGTATAGGAATGGAATGAAATGGGGAATACATAGCTTCATACTTGTGAAAAAGATCTTGGAAAAATAGTTGATTGCAAACTCAGAATGTAATTTTTAGTTGCATCAATAGAAAAATAATTTCTAAATCACAGGAATGAATTTTTCAGGTGCATTTAAACTGTTCAAAAGCACTGCAAGATGATAGGCTGGTGGAAGAGCCCTCTCCATGTGTTGGTACGTGAGAGGTTATGCGTGCATCCATTTAAGCGTATGTGAAAGTCACAGGGAACAAGTCAGTGCACATTCTATACTGCCTTCTACATTTAATGAAGGGCAATGCAAAGAATATATATATATATATATATAACAGCTGCAGAGTAACAAGTGCCCTGATCAAAACAGACTCAAAGTGGCAGTTGTGCACTCATCAAGCTGCCCACCCTTGTTCTCTCAAGTGCACAGGGGACCTAACTTTGATAAGTGATTGTAAAACTAAGCCAACATTATAGGATTTATTTCCAGCAAGCCAATGCTGAACTGTTATCAATATAGCTCTGGTGAACTGTTAATTACAAAATCAATAACTATGATTTTTTCCCCTACAGCTGTCAGGAGATGGGGAGCTATGAGCCTGAATCCAGATGCAGGGCAATTTCTTCCCAAGTTGTAACCATGGGCTTATTCTTCCTTTCAAAGCACAGCTACCATTTTTGATGCTCACAAAGGATCTCCCCCCATTCCCAGCTGCTGACCATTGTGTCCATGACTTTACCTGAATTGGCGAGAGCCAGGGCCTTCAGAGTGACAAACTCTTCCTTCTCCACCTTCAGCTTTTTGTACCTCCGCACCAGCTGCAGGATGGCCAAATAGAGCTCCAGGAGCCCCGTCAAGCGTGAATGTTCCTCATCCATGATGTAATCTTCAGCATAGACCAGTTTATCCTCATAAGGTAATGAGCGATACACAATACCCAGGATGAGGATTTCCATCCAGGCACTCTGCAGTAAGCTCATCTGGTCTCCCAAAGAAAGGTTAGAAAAGCCTGGCAAGGCAAGGGCACAGCAGGTTAGGCACATGGACCAAGGAGAAGGCACTGCGTTGCTGCTTCCTAGAAAGCTGGCAGAGGCAATTCACTTGATGTCTTTTTTGACATAAGAAATTAACCCCCAAATAAATGCAAAAGTGTATCCTAGATTAACCTTCCAAGTTGGTTGCCCTTTGCTGCACTGTGCCTGCAACTCACAGAATTCTCTGGCTGTTACAGGAAAAATGTCCGTAGACAAACTGCTCAGTGAAATGATTTTGATTTTGAGCCAGCCATATAGACATACTTCAGTCAGACAGAGGCCTATTCAGATTTTCAAAAGAGAAGGCAGCTTCACATAAGGAGCTACTTCCTATTCATCTAAATATTTATCCCTAGGGCTGTGCAGAGCATTCCCAAGAGATACTTCACCAAATACCCTCCTTGAAGTGTTGAAGCAGCTGCCTTTGCCAGAAGGCTCTCCCAGCTGACTCGTATGTACTGTATGTGCATACAAAGACCAGACTTCCACTGGAATGACCAGCAAAGCGAAGTGGTGGAGCTGTGCAGGTGGAGACAACGGGAAAGACTTCAAAGCAGCTGCACCGATTCCTGTGGAGAATGTAACTGCTTGAATACTTCAAGACCAAGTGCTTCAACCTTGCCAGCATGCCTTGTAATATGCCCTTTTCGGATGTTTTGTACAGGCCTAGTTATTGCCATACTAACACAAAAAGGAGAGATGATGTACTTAAAATCACCCACCCCATGTGAAACCAATCACATAGTTATATTATCATAGAAACCACTCCTTCAAATGCACATGTTCCAGCGGCAACCATGGGTGGGGGTGGGAAGGGGGGTCAAGAAAGGCAAAATGGTGGTTGTAGCAGCATGATCAAAGCATGATTTTTTTTGTACATGTGTGCAGCATTGTTGTACAGTATGTACAAAGGGACGGGTTTGACCATGACTCAAAGTAATAGGGACTTAATGTTAGCCATCATTGAATCATGTATTTCTTCTCTTCCTTAATAAAGGGTTGAAATTTCACTCATAGAAGGACAGTGGGGCTTATAGGAAGTTATAACCTATCACCTTGTCTGGATAAAATACCTTTGTAAGCCACTTCAGTCAAAGCAGCAGTATCTAACTTTAAGAAGTCAAACATTAAATCACTATGGAATCCCGAATACCATTATTGTACCTTCAGGCCAAGTGGAAAAAGAACTCCCATACAGACATGTGCATTGATTTAGCTGTCAAAGTAAAAAGATAAAAAACAAACAAACAAATCACAACCTGGAACTAAGTCCATCAGAACCAATAAAGTCTAATGGCTGAGAACAAATCTAATCGCAAATAAAATAACTCTCATCTGCTTTCCAACTACAGATCTGTGAAAAGTCAAAAGAAAGCTGGAAAAGGAACTATTCTCTGTCAATGAAAACATAAAATTGGGCATTCTAGAAAATGTGGGAGAGGAAGCAGGGAGTTGATTTTGTTGTAGTATAAAACACAAGGAAGTGTAAGAATTGGCTTATCTCCCAATATTCCAATTTAAAATCCTTAAAGTGCTAAGAAATTTACACCAGTGTCAGTAATGATTCCACTCCGAGATAAAATGCCTTTACAATTACAATGGTACTCAAGACAGTATCATACTATTTTCATTCTTGCAATATGAATATGTTGTTTGCTTGTGGGATACCCTTTCAAAATGATCAAGAATCAGACAAGAGTCCTTGTGTAAAAGAAATAATATTTTTTCCCTTGCTAGTGGTTGGAAAACAGAGTTATTGGCAAATGCAGCCATGCCCCAATATTGCAGCCATGCCCCTAAAACCTACAACATGTTCAAATACCATCTCCAATCTGGTGCCTTTCAGAATGATTAGAACTGTATCTCCTAACACTTCTGGAGGTCTGCAAGAAAACAACAAGGCTCAGAGAGCACCAAGGACTCCACAGTTCAACCCTGAGCTACAAATATTCTCTTCGATTGGTACTTCTGGAGGTACGTGTTTGGGGAAGACTGTACTAAGAGTCAAAGCTTTGATGTATTGTGTGAAGATATAGTTAAACCAAACAACATACCATACATGCTTCTTCTATAGAGGATACTTTGTTTTCATTTTCACTTGGTAACAAATGGATACAGCAGTATAAGCAGGTTGGGATAGCAATGGCCTCAAATTTGTCCATGTGTCTTATGAGATTATTCTCCTCTTTTCTTCTTTTAGTTTAACTGATTTCACTGTTGCCCTACAGTTCTTTCTTATGACTTACCAATGTTCATGTCTCACTAACTGTGATATATCCTCATCCAGAAGCCTTTATTCCCAGAAACCACAGCTCATGCAGTTGTGTGTGCCTTCCTGCACTTGGGCCAAGGAAGCCAGGATGATTTGATTCCTCTTGCTATCAACCTGGCAATTAACAAAAGAGCCAGTGATTGCTATATTGACTGGTTGGGAGTTCTATTTTTCTATCTCAGCTAAAGGAAGAGAGGGCAGAGGGATGGGTCAGTGGCATTTATTTATCACTATACCATGTTTTGTACTTGTGTTGCCAGAGGAGGTAAGGGATGATAATGGCACAGCAGTCCTTGGACATCCAATTTCCCTTATCAGGCCACTGAATAGAAAAGAGGCCGCAAGCCACATTAATTAACAGATACCAATCAGCTGTCACATGTTGTATGTGCGTGTATGAAGTCTGATGGGTATGAGGTAGGGATCGATAAAGCACTGGAGAGGAGGGCAAGAAGAAATTAGAGGACAGCTGAAGAGGAATCTGGGGCACTCTGGAGATGAATTATAAATCTGATCCTTGTTTGGCAAATCCGGAGAGGAGCTCGACTTGGCACAACTGGGCTGCAATGCATTGGTGACAACAAACTTTTGCTCTGTCCCATACGTCTGAGCAACAACCATCTACACTCAGCCATAGGAAAGCAAGGGAGCTTTTTTTTTACTGTTACACTACATTTACTTAGCAACAAAATTGTGCTCATAAAGCTTTGGATTTATGGGAGAATTACAATGTACAAAGTACACAGATTATTTTGATGCCCATTCTTCAGAAGAAGTTTCTAATTTCCATAGTGAAAATGACCAAGACACAAAGACTGCCCACCAATTTAACACGTTAAAGAAATGAAATCTACTTTGAGTCAGCCAGATGAAATCTAATGTGAGATAATTCATGCCAACCAGATAGAAATGTCTTCAACCAAGTAAGGACTATGTCTAATTTTTAATTCAGGTCCTCTTCTCATTTTGACAGGTACAGCTCAACATTTTAACTATATGCTTTGTGCTTGGATCTTGCATTAAGATATTCATCAGACAGTCTAGTTTGTTTTTTGGTAATTTGTGAAACAGTCCCTTGGTGAATTGCCTCAACATTGCTGAATTTAACTTAGTACATACAACTCCAGATCTTGGGCTATAGCATTCTCCATCTCTGAGTGGAGACGATGGTATAAACCTCTTTTTCAGATTCAGGTCTGTCAGCTATCATTTATGCTTGCACAATCTTGACATCTCAACTAATATTGTTAAGTGTTCTATGTGAGAATGTCATTCTTCTTTCCTTAGTTAACAATAAAAAGAAATAAGCACTGGTTATTCCTAATTGATCCCTACTGTTTTAGATATTAAATCTTGTTTTTCACTATTTCCCTTAATCTGAAATAGCAGGAAGGTACAGAACGCCTCCAAGCTCCAAATATATCTTATTTTTCATTTCTCCATAGGTAAAGGTAAAGGTTCCCCATTTGTGCAGTCGTGTCCGACTCTAGGGGCCAGTGCTCATCTCCGTTTGTTAGCCGAAGAGCCAGCGTTGTCCGAAGACGCTTCCGTGGTCATGTGGCCAGCATGACACGCGCGGAACGCTGTTACCTACCCACCGAAGTGGTACCTATTCATCTACTTGCATTTGCATGCTTTCGAATTGCTAGGTTGGCAAGAGCTGGGGCTAGTGCGGGAGCTCACTCCGCACGCAGGACTAGGGATTCAAACCTCCAAACTTGCGATCTTCTGATCGACAAGCCTGGCGTCTTACCCGCTGAGCCACCACGCCCCCTATTTCTCCATAGCTGTGCATAAAATACAGCATTCATAATTTCTGCTCCTTCTCTGGTGCTCTTGTATTTCCGGAGGTGAGACTGGCCCCCTCCCTCCTGGCCTTTTGGAAGGCCCTTAAGACCTGGCTCTGCCACCTGGCCTGGGACGACGGAGGTGGTAGTGCCTCCTGGGGTTGGCTGGCCCCATAGCTCTACTATCTATTCTGCGGGTCCAAGCCCATCCTGGATTTTATTTTATTATGTTTTGTTTGTGTTTTTAGATATTTTGTATAGTTTTTAAATTTTTATTTATTGTAACCCGCCCAGAGTCCCTTGCATGGGAGATGGGCGGGGAATAAATTTGAATAATAAATAAATAAATAAATAAATTTCGTTTCTTGGAGTGTCATTCAAGCTAGTCAGGGATCACACAGGAAGTAAAATGTTATACCGTCGTACACCCAACCAGATTGGTAACATAATGGTATGAAGAAAGACAGCAGTCCCACTCAGTTGCTTAAGCAAATTCCTCTGGTGGTTCATTGGGAGAGCAGTCAATAAAATCAGTATAGTGCAACATACTGAACCAACTTGATTTGGACTTTTGAATTTGAAAAATCAATCCACTCCTATTTTAATTTTTGAACTGATTTGGAAAATTGAATTGATTTGGACTTTCAAACTGATCCATAAAAAGTGTGTGTTTGCCCATAAGCAGAAGTCTTTCAAATCTCCAAACCATGTCTAAATCTTTCTGAACCCATTTGGAAGTGCCTCATTTGATGCTTTGAATCAGCTCATAGATTCAATCTGAAAATTCAAAAAAAAATTTTTTTGCAGATTAGAGACTAAACAACATTGGCCCTGATTAGTACTTAGATGGGGGAACTGCCTAGAAATTTGAGGCTTGTAGATTGGACTGGGAAGTTAAAAGAAGAAAGAAAGAAACTGGGAAAATGTAATGAGTAATTGCCAACCACTTCCATACTACTGCCAAGAAAACTGTGTGGATATAGTCACCAACAGTCAAGTTTGACTTGAGGACACATTTACTTTTTCAAAGGTTAGCGTTCTAAGTTAGAACATTTTTTATTATGAAGAAAGATTTAGTTGGCTAATTTATTATATTTTAAAAAGAAGATCACTGTAGGTCAATCATTAGCTTAAAGTTCAGGACATATAAAAGAAAAGATGATGAGAAAGATTTCATGCATGAATAATCAAATTTATGAAGATGGCAGCAAATTGGGTATCATTTAAAAATGATTGAACACATTAGATCTATTAGTAGCTCTTAGGCAAGGCACCTAAGATAGAGCTTTCATATTCAGCGATAGAATGCCACCAATAAGGTGGAAGATATGAGCAAACAACAGATATCTATGTAGATCATGACTGGTTTGTGAAAATCATAAAGGCATCTCATGCAACTATTGGAGATGAGAGACCAGAATCAGATACAGAGTTCAAGACTGTTGTTGCTGCTTATACAATTAGGAAGTGTGCACTGAAAATGGTTCTAAGCACCATCTCCTTAGCCCAGAAATAGCTTTTCCATAGAAGGCCGGAATAAACAAGAACACCCAACTTTCACTACCAGCTCATTAAAACTAACATTTGGGCAACTTTCTGGATTTATAAAAGGCAAAAAATTTACATGGTATGAATAGAAACCAGAGTATACTGCTCAGTGGCAGTATTTACAATAACTTATTTTGACATCCCAATTTGGGCTTCAGAAACATTGAATATTTTGCAAGTGATTGAGTCACCATATGACTGAAAAAAATCTAAAATTACTTTTTAAAAAATTATGTTGGTGTTGAATCAATTTGATATTTAAAATTTAATGGCTGAACGTAATATGGAATTAGAGTTTTCTATTTTGTGTAGACAGTGGGAACAGATGTTAACACCACTACCAAAAATTTCAATAAATCTTAGATTGCAACTTATTCAACAACAAAATATTTTGGGCTTATTGGATTTAACTGTATTTATATAGAAAAGGTCTGAGTAAATTGTCATGTTGTTGGAGACACATGCTTAATGTAAACGTATGTTTATACAGCATCCTATAATTGTTTTATTTTGGGAAGATGTTATTACTTGTACTAACTCTGTTTAAATATTCTCAGTTGTTTATATTCTTTTGAACTATATTCCTATTGCACGGAAAATAACACCTGGACAAAGGAAATGGATTCTCTGATGCCCTACTTATAGCTAAAAGACTTATTATTCAGCATTGGAAAGGTAAATGTATGACCCACACTATTCAGTGATCTGCAGAGTTAATGTTACCAGCAACCTATGAATGAATCACTTATTGATCCCACCCGGA
Organism: Charina bottae; assembly: GCA_023362775.1. Classification (NCBI taxonomy): domain Eukaryota; kingdom Metazoa; phylum Chordata; class Lepidosauria; order Squamata; family Charinaidae; genus Charina; species Charina bottae. The sequence continues at coordinate 123,587,153 of JALMGJ010000001.1, forward strand.
AACCTATGCCCTCATTGTGGGAGGTTGTGCGGATCCAGAATTGGCCTTTATAGCCACTTACGGATCCACTGTTAAAATTTTACCTTTGGAAGACAATCTTACTCGGCTACGAGTGATCGCCAATGAATGAATGAATGAAGATTAACTATGGATGATTAAAATGAAATATGGCTGCCATCCATTAAAATGCTTATGCAGAACTTTTATATGTATCTACAAATATATGCCCTGTACATCTATCTTCCTTCCTTCCTTCCTTCCTTCCTTCCTTCCTTCCTTCCTTCCTTCCTTCCTTCCTTCCTTCTTTCCTTCCTTTTTCTTTTGTAGTTCCCTTAATTTCTTTTCATCTTTATAACTTTCTGTATTATTTATTTTTTATTTGTGTTAGTTTTTTGTATACAATTAATAAAAGCAAAAAGGGGAAAAAAACCTTCTGGAATCTGTCATATTAAAAACCATTGCATAAAACCCTGACATGGCATCCAAAGGAAACTATGTCCATTCCCTCCTGCAGAAAAAGCTGCATTGCCTTCTCTGGAAAGGACCCCCAGATGAACTCCTGTGAACACTCCTATGAACACTCCTATAAAAGCTGTAGTATTTAAGTTCATGGAAGTCATAACCTTACACGTATTCTTTTTCAGCATTTGAAAGCCAGAGTTTTCAGAGAGAGAGAAAACACATAATTCGTAGCAAGTAGAGTTCATAATCTGTTAATTTATTATCATTTCTGTGGTCCTGGAGGGCCATTAGCCGCTGTAATAGAGAGAGATGTAATTACAGGATCTGAGGCCACTCTAGACACAGCTGCTGTCATTCCACTAGCCGTATTTCATCCTGTGTGTGGCTTTCGTCTTCCCAGCCAAGGAAACAGCAAAACAGCCACCCTGGGAGAGCCCCTCTCATCAGAACTTCTCAACAGAAGTTTCCTTTTCCTGCAGAGACGTATGGTGGAAGTGGAAGCAACATGCCAGCCTTTAATGCAAGGGTAGTTGCAAAGTTGGAGGGAATGGACTGCCAGGGAAGAGGGAATATTAGATACTCTATTAAAACATATTTTTATATATTCAGTGGCAGAAAAGGGGTTTTAAGTTTTTTACTCTCATTGCTTGATACAACAGACAGGGAGTTTACACTAGAATAAGGAACTTGTAGAGGCAAGTTCTGGAATTAATACAGACCTAAAATGTGTGCATTGTACACATACACACACCCCTCAGTGTTCTGGCAAACAAATGGGGGATTTCACTATGCCAAGTTAAAAAATCTCCCCAATACAGGGGTATAATTATATTGGCTAAGTCCTCCCTTTCTATTATGCCATCAGCTTATTATGGCTATTTGCTTTCATATGGTTAGAAAAGCATTACATATTATTGATGGATATATAATTCTTTATTAACAGGGAAGCCAAATAACTGAATCGAAAAATCAGGTTAGGTTGCCATGTTCTACTAGCAAAAATACAATCCAGGTAAATTTTGCATAAAGTACTTTATGATCTAATGTTAGAAGTGACACAATAGAGATATAGGTGCCTACAGCAAACTGCAATTACATCAAACTGCAATTACATCAAAATGATGGCACACATGCCGTGAACTCGTAATAAAACTTTCACCATTATGTACTTGAGTTCTGACATCTGACACAAGTATGTCACTCACAGTTTTGCATCATGATGTTGTGATGTATGTTTCATCACTTCCATCCACCCACCCCCACCCCACTTTGCTAGCCCCTCCAGATGCTATGGATATAAGGGGGAGGAATTATGCTGCATTGAGTTAGCAGATATTTGCTTAAAGATTTGGATCAGATCTACCACTAGAGAAATGCACCAGTGGGATGCGGAGGCCTCTCATGATCACCCACATGTTCCCCAATTCAGTTTTATTCATTTCACTGTTCTTATATAAAATGGTCATCTTCATTCTTTTGCCTATGCCACAATAACAAAGAACTAGCAAGTGGATTATATGTTCAGGATTCTTATTCCCAAATGCAAAACGAAACATAGAATTGATTCAATTACTCAAGGAGTTAGTCATTTAAGTACTATGCCCAAGTTCCAAATAATGGACTATATTTTACAAAATGCCACACTTTGCTTTAATAAATAATAAGGTAGAATGCAGTCAACTGTGGACCAATGAAAGGCGACAGTAGTCCACATTGTATCCAGAGAAACAATGAAGGTATTATCTGGGAAATGCTTCATATATTTTTAGGTAGATACATATATTATATGTCCCAGCTGCTAAGAAAATGTGGTATTGCTGCAACCAAAACTCCATCTGGGCAACAGAGTGTCTGGCTGGTTAACTACAAACCAATTTCAGAAATTCTCAGGCAGGAAGAACCATATCAAAATGAAATAATTGGCCTGAGCTTTACAGGAGCCATTGTCTGCTCTGGCCCGTGATTATCCTTCCTGTTAATTCTCTTCAGCTCTTGGGTCTTCAGACTGAGTTGCCTTAATCAGTAGCCTAACTCGGTTTGTGCTGAATCAGGTCCTGTCAGATTGTGCAACTAGTGAGTGGTGTAATCCCTAATACAACAGGCCTCCTTCAAGAAGGACACTACCAGGATTAAGATTTGCTGAGAAGCAGTATCCAAAGAATGACCTCTTTCTCCAAATCTCTATCTACTTGAGTTTTTCAGGTCAAAGCTAAAGCTTAATCACCAGGAGCTATGGATGCATTAATTTACATAAATAAATCAATAATTGCACCGGAATTCAGACTACAAGCAAAAAGGTACTGAAGCTACAAACCGTCCTCCTGTAACCTCTGTTTGCTCAAGAATGCAGATTGTCCTTGTGTCCCCTGTGTGCATTAGCTCAAGAAGCAAAAGCAACACAAGGACAACAAACCAGATATATTTATAGAGTTTCATTTCCACTTCCTGTTCATCCTGGTGACATTAGAAACTCATAGATTTCTTTATTAGTCAGAAATGCATGTTTCCTCTCCCACATACTGAAAGCAGCAACAGAAAGGTGTTGCCAATCAAGTTTTGTTATTCATGACATGCAAAAGAAGAGTGGATTGCTCCCATCCCACTCAGTGGGCAAAGATCCGTTACAGTTTAGCCCCAAATAATAAACATCTCCCTGCAAGAGTAATTTCAGTCCCCACTTTCTATCCATCTTAGCTCCCCCTCCTTACCTGGGATGTGCTTTGCCCAGCCAATGATGACAACAAGTTCTCTGTCGGCCAAGTCACAGAGCGTCGTTAGTGCCTTTATGTCACTTTCTGGCATGGTAGGGTCAGGCATAGCATAAATCTTCTCTGGCTCTGCCACCAGCAAGTGGGAGACTATCTTAGTCACTGCAAACCCCAAAGCAGAAATTAGAATATATTTGTGGTGAACTCCTGCCACTGAAAAATTAAAAAAAAAACTTTAAAAAACAGAGAGGGTAAGACTATTTCTGTTCCTTTGTTTGTTTGGGATTTCTAGGCATATACTATTTGTTCATCTTGATCCAGCAGCTCACCAGCAGCTCAGACGAAACAACAACAACAACCTGATATCGGACCCTTTTTAAATGGAAATGCCATGGACTGAACCTGTAACTTTTAGCATGCAAAGTATGTGACCTACCAACAAGTTATGATCCCTTCCTGATCCTCCCAGATCTTTACATGCGTTAATTATTATTTAAGATTCCCGTATAAAGAAATTAAGTTACATTTCTGAAAGTGCTGAATATTGTTAAGTAATTAGTGTTGTATTTAAACTAATTAATTTTGTTAGGGTAACCATATCAGTGCATATTTTATATAAAGGAAGTGGAACTCTCCTGAAATAAAGTGAGAATGCAAAGTAAAACAAAAACAAAAAAACCTTAACCCAATGCCTGGGAGAAAATGCAAATGAAGTATGATTCATTTCTCACTTCTGCTTCATATGTTTTTCTAACTATTTATATGAGCAATTTTTATGTGAAGTGCATTGGATTCTGTTAGTGTACATACACAGAACATACCTCTTCTGATCTTGCTTGATCTGTTAATTACACACACTGCAGAACCAACACAGATTGTGTGGTCCACCCTGTTCTCTAAAAAGGGTGCCCTTATTGGAAAGGGGGCTTTATCTTTTTCAGGGATATTTTCTGCACTTATATAGTCTCAAGCCAAGCCAAGTCAAGCAGGGATGGAACTAGGGTCTGTGTCACCCCAGGGCAAACATGGATTCTGCGCCCCCCCCCATGGGTTATTTTGTCATTTTGGTGCCCCCCAGGCATCATTTTGGCACACCCCCCAGCGCGGCGCCCAGGACACATGCCTCACTTGCCCCCCCCAACCCCACCCCCGTTGCAGCCCTGAAGCCAAGCAGCTGTTAAGAGGACCCATTAAGTTAGGGATGGGCAACATTTGGTGGTCAGGAACGGCATTAATTTGGAGAGGGGAAGGGAGAGAATTGGGAGGTAAGGGCAACAGTGGTTGGGATCACCTTACATATGTGGGTTGAAATTTTAAGAATGGGCAGAGTTTGGAGTCAGTTTTTTTTTTAATTTTGCCTTTAATTATAGTAAGCTTATTTTAGGCCTTACGCCTCAATTTCTTGTGTTTATATCTCAAAATAGTTGCACACTGATTTTCAGCAATCACAATCAAAGGAGGTTGTGGGCCAAAAAAGGAAAGTTTGGGAGCCATATGTGGCTGCAGGGGGATAATTTGCCAAATCCTGCACTAGATATTGTAGGAGGAGAGCTCTGTTAATCTATGGTACTAGATAATTGATTCACAAGTCATAAAAGAAATGTATTGATGAAGAAGGACTATAATTAAAGTGTATGCCTCATACAGGTGAAAGCATCAAGCTAAATGTCCATTTGGTGTCAGGATTAGAACTGCTTTTGTAGTTTGCCAAATATCTCTAGAATTAAACTATCATTACCACCCCAACCTTCCCATCATGAAATACTTGACAAGGTTATTATCAACTGACTGAGAGAAAGAGTATCAGCAATGGACAAGCTGATAAATTAGCAAGATAACAGAGTCCTCCTTATATTTATACTAATATTCTCCCTTTCTGATCATTGTGATTGTGAAAACACAATCCTTTTACTGTCAGAATGGCCTCCACTGCTGGATCAGCCCCTTTTTCCATTTTGTCATGTCTCCCAAATTTATTCTGGAAACCCCTGAAAAACAGAATTGAGGGACCCACAAAGAGAAGTTGGAAAAAAATGCCAGTTGTGTCAATGGAAATGCTTTCTATATAACATTCAATTTAGCTATAGTCTTGAAGACTATAGCCTCAGATTACTCTCTTTAGGCCATGCTATTTAATTGCTGCATAATTAAATCTATTGAGAATTTGTTTCTTTCAATGAAAATTCAAGCAGATCAATGCAAATTGAAAGTTTAGTCCATAAAGAAAAGTGTGATGCTGGCACCTACATGGTTTTTTGGCTGGAGGGGAAATCTGTAAGCTCAGATAAGTACTGCTTTCAGAGTCCAGTCTTCTTTTGTACTTCTGGCGACCTCCACGCACTCGATCCAAACGCACTCCTGCAAGCAAAAGAAGGAGATCCTAAGGGTCTTATATAAGATCCTGAAGGGGGGGGATCTTCTTACCATCTATATGGTAGATGAAGAGAGATTGATGCTAAAAAGAAAGGGGGGGAAGTATTCTTAGTAGTTTAACTGTCAAATATACATAAAATGGCTTTTAAGCTTCAGAAGAACTTAGAGAAAAGCGTACAATATATGTATACATATGCAATTCCTTCTCAGTTAATTGGACAGAGAAAACAGCTTCTTCCAAGCTGCTATCCTCCAGATTTCCATGAATTACCAGCCAAATAGTGCTACCTGATTGGGAGAGCTGTGATTATGTAAATCAATTGTAGAAAACATAGTGTCCACCACTTTAAATTTCAGATCCCATAATCATCACTGGTTAGCTGTGTTGCTGAGGATGATGGGACTTGGTATATAAAAGAAGCAAAGCTCAGTTGTTGTTCCTGGAGTAACTCATTAAATTCCTTTTGATCAAATAACTTTTTCAATAAATTAGCCTGCAGTTACTTTCTAAAATCAGGATCTCTGAGGGCAGACATTGTGAGAGAAGATTTCACCTTTGCTTTATACAAAAAATGCCCAGTATGGAATATTATCTGTTGTAATATACTTGTGATAATCTAAAAAACAAATGTGTGTTTCCCACTCAGTAATACTGTTTTACTCCATTTTCTCTACATATTTCAACTATAATCTAAATGTACTTTTCAAAGAATCAGCCCCAATAAGAAAAAAGGCTTAACATTGCATTATTAATTAATCCTAAAATGGGCAACATTGTTTAAGATTTCTTTCACTGGATATGAATGAATGAATGAATGAATGAATGAATGAATGAATGAATATATATATTATATATATTATTTTTCCACTCCCAAATTAGAGAGAGAGAGAGAGAGAGAGAGAGAGAGAGAGAGAGAGAGAGAGAGAGAGCGCACACACTTTAAACATTATCCCTTCCTGTCTCTCTAAATCAATAAAATTGTTTTTCTTTTGTATCAGTTGTTCATTAATATCCATGGCAACCTGGCCCAACCATTAGCACAGAGCTTTCCAAACTTTTCATGTTGGTGACACACTTTTTAGACATGCATCATTTTGCGACACACTCTTACAGCAGGGCACAAGTCAGGCACTAGGACCTGCATGGAATCCTGGCAGGGCTCGGAGGCAGCAGCAGCCGCGACACACCCAGACACTGCAGCCGATACACTAACGTGTCCCGACACACAGTTTGGAAAGCTCTGCATTAGCATAATGAAGCAACCATGTCAAGCAGCAGATACAAGAGGGCAGATAATGGCATTGATTTGGAAAATGGAGCTGGTTGTGGATGGTGCCATCTTGGCTTTTGCCTTAGCAGAAAAAATATTTGGGCAGGCTGAAGAGGACACCAACAGATATTGACCCAATTCCCAGAACACCAGTCTGACTCTTAAGTAATCTATAGTTTGCAAAAAGGAGAAGCAGTCAGCCTTCATAAGTATTACTGAATAATTGCAGCCTTCAAATTACAATGAATTCTTCTTGCCAAATCACTCTATTTTTTTAACAGAATAAGTAAGGGTTTCCTATTTCACTTCACTGATGAGTGGGCATCCTTTTTATCTATTTCTTAAACAAAGTCATGCTGAACCTTCATTCAGGCTAATAGACACAGACCAAAACATTGTTCAATGATCTGAAAACTTTACCTATTTTATTTTAGGAACTTATATATGAATTAAAATGCTACAGCTTTTTGTTAATAAGGACACTGTATCAGATGTACCAAAGCATATTCAGGTTTGCGCATCATAGTTACAATCAAGCAGGAACTTACAGGCCAATCTTTTCACATGTTTATTGAGATGTAAGCTGCATTGAGTTTAATGGGCTTCCAGACCAGAGTGAAGGACTGAAGCCTTAAACATGCAATTGTTCTTTTAAAGTGTGGTCCAATTGAGGACAGTTATTTTGCCATCTTTGCATAGCCATTAAAAAAGGTATGTGGCTATTTTTTTAGACAGTCCTAAGCATTAGGCTAGAATAATAGTTGACAGAATAGTTTATAGAAGACTTCACAATAACATTAACTCAATTTTATAATGTACTTTCTGAACTTAAATCTGGATGCGTCAGAGGTCCAAATCAGGACATCCATGTTTTGTTTGTTTGTTTATGCAATGTATATGGCTGCCCAACCTGCAACTCTGAGTGGCTAACGTAAGATTAAAAAACCCCAAACCACACAAACCACACAAAACCCCCAAAAGCAAAATATAAAACAGCACAAACTGAGACCAAGCCCAACATCTTCAACAACACAAACTATTAACTAGATGGGGTAACCCAACATCCTGATCCAGTGGATTCAGTGGATCCAGTGGATAAAAGCCAAGTTTTTAACAGCCTTATTTAAGGCCAACAGGGCCACCCAGATCTTGGGAAGCAGACGGAGAGATGACTATGCTATTCCAAAGGGCAGGTGCTCTAACAGAAAAGGCATGCCTTCTGAGGCCCATCAGATGATATTACTTAATAAAGAAACCTGATGTATGCCCACTCTGTCAGATCTCATGAGACAGGCAGACGTAATCAAAGATAAGCGGTCCCTGGTCTGGCTCTGTGCTGTGAAGGGCTTTATACTGTAGGTGATGGTCAGCACCTTGCATTGCACCTGGAAGCCTATTAGAAGCCAGTGCAGCTCTGGTGTTACACAGGTATAACATGGTGCAACCGTAACTACCCATGCTGCATTCTCGACCAAGCATAGATTCCAGATGATCTTCCAGGATAGTAGAATACATTGCAATAGTTCAAGTGGGAGGTGACCAAAACACGAGTAACCATGAGCAGGACCTCCTGATCCAGGAATGGGAGGAGTTGTACAATGACCCTCTTGGCCACAGCTGCTACCTCCTCCTCAAGCAGGAGCTCTGAGTCCAAGAGGACACCCAAATTGTGTACCAGTTCTGTCTGAGAGAGTGCAACCCCACACAGAACTAAAGATCTCAGAATCTGGGAAGGGCCTAAAATCCACAGCCACTGGGACCTGCTTGAGCTGAGACAAAACTTAGCTATCCCCATCCAACCACCAGGAAACACTTTGGCAGCAACATTTGGTTGGTTGGGGAAGAGATTTATAACTGCATACCATCAGTGAACTGATGATACTTAACCCTATGCCTACAGATATGATCTTTCATCTTTTTGTTTCTTAGGTCTACACTGACCACACAGATGAACATCATCACGTGTCTCTACCTGATGAATGGTAAAATCACCTTATCAGTGCAGATTCACCCAAGAGGCAGTTTAATGTGCATATGGCATGGTTAATACATCTGCATAGCATAAAACTGGTACAACCTTTGGCTACTCCTTGGTATTCTGAAAATACCAAGACATCTGTAATCCACATAGTACTTTCCAAAAAAATATGTCTGTTTACGGTTATGGTTTTAATAGAATCCAATTTCGAACTGGATTTCTGCCAGGATCATTTAAGCTAACGTATCTAAAGGGAAGCAATATAAATATAATATAATAATAATCTGCAGTTGCCTGATTCCAATGGATATGGAGCTTGTCATTCTGTCTGAGAACATATATGCTCTTACATCTGTAGTGGTATATATGTACTTGCCAATGTATACACCAAAGCAAAGGAAAAATGGTTTCTGCTGGCCATGTCCCAACTGCCATGCACTTGCTTTTGGAGTGAAAGATGTCTAATGGATGTTTGATACCCCACAGTCATGCTAATATCTAATGTGGAGCCTTTCGGGATAAGTTCTGGTATTTGAAAAAAATAAGCATATAGCAGCCAAATAATACTGAAAATAAAATACAACATGACAAAAAAATAAAAACATAAACCACACAAAATGAAATAAACCCTACAGATTGGGAATACATATAAATATATTTGGACCATTCTGAAATTGGCAGCATGGTTAACAGGCCTGGTCCTGATATGTTCAATGTATGAGACAGGGAACATCTGCACAAGGCTAGAGTCAAGTGTCATGATAACTTGACCATCTCTTTCTTAGGGCATGGACTGGTTACCAATCAAAGAGAACTGGTTATGTTTTCTTAGGGAATGGACTGTTTAGTACATTGAACTACCCAAACTGCAACTGCAGGACTAAGACTATAGTTACAGGAAAGACTCAGACGATTTACTAAAGAAGTGTGTTGTTGTTCAGTCGTTTAGTCGTGTCCGACTCTTTGTGACCTCATGGACCATAGCACGCCAGGCCTTCCTGTCCTCCACTGTCTCTCGGAGTTTACTCAAAAGAAGTGTACCTATATATTAAACATTTTGCCCTCAGTGCTTGGCTGGGAAGATGGCTGCACAGGTTGCAGAGGAATTAGGCATTCTCAATCAGATTAGAGAGACACAAAAGAACTTAAGTGTATTAGAAGAGATAAGAGACAGAAGTACAAGATTTAACCTCCACGTCTCTTTTCCTTGTTGTGCATATGTCTCTTCATTCAAGGACTTTACCTCATTAATTTCTAACAAGACATTGTTCTCCTCCTGTTCCTGCATCCTGTTTGACACTCCTTGAGACAAACACTTTAAATAAGGTCACTGTCGTTTCATCCCAACACAGACATCATCACAGACAGTGTTAAAGAGACAACATGCAGGCTACCCGGTGTGATAAATATCCCGCCCAGCCTTGCAATTGCCATTCAAAGAAATTCTAGGTGTTCGGGCAGCAGAGAAATAAGATCCTATTTATTCACTGAACCAACAGGCTGAAAAGATACATCTATGCCCTAACAAGTTTGCAATCTCACTCAAAATTATGGAAATGCAACTCAGCAGGTGAGGAGCTATATCCATCATCATCATCATCATCATCATCATCATCATCATCGTCATTGTCATCCATCTTGAAAACAAATGAGAGAAGCATGTACATTAGGAAATTGTGCATTCATACAAATTTGTTGGATGGCATAGCAATTATCCAAAATTATTAGGGTAACAGGCAGCAGGTACCAGACTGAAAGATAAAAGCTGACTAGAAACCATTTCTCATAGATTCTGTCAACAAGGATGCAATAGAGGAGTGGCCAATAGAGGAGTGGCTTACCCTTTCTCACTGCTTTAAGGCAATGTTGGTAAGCAATATTTCTCCCTCCACCCCAAACAAACAAGTTCTCCAAGTCTAGAAGTAATAGCAGTAAGCACCTTTCTCTTGGCAGCTATGATCAGCTGCTTCACATGGATCCAAAGCAGCAGTGACAGGCGGTGTTAAGGAAGTGATGCTTGGTATCAAGAAATGTACTGCCTCTGATACTGGAGGTAATATAAACATATATCTATAATGCAGAGCTTTCCAAACTTTTCATGTTGGTGACACACTTTTTAGACATGCATCATTTTGCAACACACTCTTACAGCAAGGCATCATTTCATGACACACTCTTACAGCAGGGCACAAGGCAGTCACTAGGACCTGCACAGAATCCTGTCAGGGCAGGTTTGGAGGCAGCAAGGCACAAGGCAGGCACTAGGACCTGTGCGGAATCACAGCAGGTTTGGAGGCAGACAGGCACAAGGCAGGCACTAGGACCTGCGTGGAATCCTGCAGGGCTCGGAGGCAGCAGCAGCCACGACACACTCAGACACTGCAGCCGACACACTAACATGTCCCGACACACAGTTTGGAAAGCTCTGCTATAATGACTCCTGCCATTGATGGTCTATTATTATTATTATTATTATTATTATTATTATTATTATTATTTACAGAACAATGTGAAATCACAGCTGCTAGTTCTTTAGCTGGTGTTGGCCTTCATTTGCATCATGTTCTTCCCAAGAACCTAGGATGTTGTAATGTATTGGCGTAGTATTTGTTCGGATCCAAGCAGTGTGGCCTTTTTTAACTGACAGATGGAAATGTTGTCAATGCGCAGATTTTCTAAGTGCTGTCCAAGGTTTTTTGGTATGGTACCCAGTGTGCCGATCACCACTGGGACCACCGCTGCCTGATGTTGATGATGATGATGGTGGTGATGCCTTTGAATCAGTGTCAACTCCTGGCAACTACCTAGTCACATCCCTGCAGTTTTCTTGGCAAGATTTTGGAAGTGGTTTGCCATTGTTTTCTTCCTAGGGCTGCGAAAGAGTGACTGGCGCAAGGTCACCCAGCAGGCTTTGTGCCTAAGGCACGACTAGAACTCATGGTCTCCTGGTTTCTAGCTTGGCGTCTTAACCGCTACACCAAATTGGCTCTCTTTATCCAACACAAACAAATTTGTGTTTTTAAAACTGTCAGGGTGATGTTGGTGAACATCACAACTTTAGGTCACATATGCCATAGTTCTGGGACCAGCAACATTGCACCATAGCACCTACAGAATTCTCTCTTTTTTAATTAAAAATGGCCAACATTTTGTAATATTGCAAAATCTCATAAGGTTTTAATGTTCTTGCCTAAAATCATACAAGATTGTTTGTGGGGGAGGGGGTTGTGAATACTAGGAGTTTGGCAATTTTACAAAATTTGACTTTATTATTTAATTACAATTTAAATTTGTGGCTCCTGCAATATTTTACAGTTCCATGTAAAAGTTTAGAAAAGGCTGTCAAATTTAATCTTTCAATGAATCCCTAAATTGAACAGAAGCTGACAAAACCTCTACATGGGACAAAGTTAAAGCATGGCAGAAATAGAAAGAGGGGCTCCAGATGTTGAGTTGGTAACAGAGAGGATTCTGGGAAGAAGCAGAAAGGAGGAGAACTGCAATGGAGGCTTGGGGAATGGCTCACAACTAAAATGGAGAAGAGTTGTGCTTGGAAAAGAATCACTTTCAGTTCATGCAGCTATACCTTGCTCCATGGGCACTAAGTTGGATGGTGGTGACCAAGTACTGCTGTCGCTTCAGCTTGCCATCATTCCCACTCACACACACCATGACTTAAGGGATCTCTTATTATCATATCCCTTCCTTATACCTTTTGGTCTTAAACCCCTCATACATTGTAATTTTTAAGAAAAGGACTATTATAGGTGCACATGTGGATCAGCTACTAGAAGCTGTATTTGAGCAACTTTAGGAGAGTTACACACTGTGCACCCACATACGTAGCCCAGCATTTCATTTCCATGATGGCCAACCAAATAGCTATGGGAAGCCCACAAGCAGGATATAATGCAGTGGTACCTTCCACTCATTATAGAATAGCTTCAGCCTAAATTATTTCGATTGCCCTTTCTCATTCTCTCCATCTTTACAATATACTTTTTAATGGGCAGTTAAATGGTTTAACTATTATTATATACTACTGTATATAAGGGCATTATTTATTTATTTTTCATATTTCTATCACCGCCCATCTCCCCCAAAAGGGGGACTCTGGGCTGTTTACAATAAAAACAAGAATTAAAAACCATTCAAATATAAAATTACAGACAACAGACAACAAATATAAATAGAGAGTAAATAAATATAAAATCCATGTGGCGATGTGATCTCATTCAATCGGGAGGGCTCTATGGCGCCAGCCACCCCCAGGAAGAACTATTGCCCTTCCCGTCCCAAGCAAGGCGGTAGAGCCAGGTCTTCAGATCTGGAAGGTCGGGAGTAAAGGGGCCCGCCACCTCCAGGGACAGAATATCCCAAAGGGCGGGCGCTACTGCAGAGAAGGCCCGTCTCCTGGACGCCGCCAGATGAAATTCCCTTGTCAACAGGGTCTGGAGCATGCCCTCTCTGCATGACCGGGAGGGGCGGGTTGATGTTACGGGGATGAGACGGTCCCTCAGGTAACCTGGCCCCATGCCATGTAAGGCTTTAAAGGTGATAACCAACACCTTGAATTGGACCCGGAAGCAAACCAGTACCCAGTGCAGCTCGCGCAGCAGTGGTGTCACATGTGCCGATCTTGAGGCACCAATAACTACCTGCACGGCCGCATTCTCTACCAGTTGAAGCTTCTGGATACTCTTCAAGGGTAGCCCCATGTAGAGAGCATTGCAATAGTCTATATGGGAGATGACAAGGGCATGAGTGACTGTTTGGAGGGCATCTCGATCCAGGAACAGGCGTAGCTGGTGCACAACCTGAAGTTGTGCAAAGGCCCTTCTGGCCACGACTGCCACCTGCTCTTTGAGCAGGAGTCATGAGTCCAGGAGGACCCCCAGGTTCCGCACTGGGTCTGAATGGGGCAGTGCCACCCCATCCAGAACTAAGAATGACAACTTCCTGGATACAGAGGGGCCATCCACCCACAGCCACTCCATCTTACCAGGGTTCAGCTGAAGCCTGTTATTCCCCATCCAGACCCCCACAGCCCCCAGGCACTGAGACAGGGCAGCGACCGCATCACTTACCTCACCTGGGATGGAGATATACAATTGAGCATCGTCAGCATACTGATGATACCTCATCCCATGGTGGCAGATGATCTCACCCACTGGTTTCATGTAGATATTAAATAGAAGAGGAGAGAAAACTGAACCCTGTGGCACCCCACGCAAGAGGGGTCGAGGGTTGGATCTCTCATGCCCTATCACCACCGATTGGGAATGGTCCCGGAGGAAGGAGGTGAACCAGCGCAAAACTACGCCACCCACCCCCAACTCCCTGAGCCGCCCCAAAAGGATACCATGGTCGATGGTATCGAAAGCTGCTGAGAGGTCCAAAAGAGCCAGGATGGATGCACTCCTCCATCCCGCTCCCGCCAGAGATCATCCATAAGTGCAACCAATGCAGTCTCCATCCCATATCCTGGCCTGAAACCTGACTGAAAGGGGTCTAGATAATCTGTTTCATGCAGGATCCTCTGGAGTTGTAATGCCACCACTTTCTCAACCACCTTTCCCAAAAAGAGAAGGTTTTTTTTCCCCAAAAAGGGAAGGTGGGAGACAGGACAAAAATCATCCGAAACAGTAGGGTCCAGGGATGGTTTCTTGAGGAGGGGGCACACAAGCACCTCCTTAAAGGCAGCCGGAAATGCCCCCTCACTCAAGGTTGTATTAACCATCACCTGGACCCAACCACATGTCACCTCCCGGGTTGCCTTTACCAGCCAGGAAGGGCACGGGTCTAGATGACATGTGGTGGCATTTACAGTCCGGAGGATCCTGTCCACTTCCTCAGGTCCAACAGGATCAAACTGTTCCCAGATAACAGGGTAAGTACACTCCCCCGGCATCTCCCCAGACTGTGCCTCATGCTGAGAGTCCAACTTGGAATGCATCTGAGCAATTTTATCCTGCAGATGCTCGGAGAACTCCAAACGGCCCTGTAAGTGGGTCACTGAGTCTAGTTGACTCAGGAGAGATCGAGTAATCTTAAACAGGGCCATTGGGCAGCATTCTGCAGATGCAATAAGAACAGAGAAATATTCACATTTTGCTGCTCTTACCACCACAAGGTAGGCCTTAATAGCGGCTCTAGCTTGTGTTCGGTCAGATTCTGTCTTTGTCTTCCTCCAGCGGCGCTCCAGACGTCTCTTAACCCTCTTCAAAGCCCTCAACTCCTCCATAAACCACGGGGAGTGATGGGTTGAGTGGGGTAGGAGAGGTCACTCAGGTGTGATCCTGTCCAAGGCCCCGGCCGCTTCCCTATTCCAGGCTGCGGCCAGGACCTCCACTGGACCATGCAGCAGGTCCTCGGGTACAACCCCCAGCTCCCTCTGAAACCTCACTGGGTCCATAAATCGCCAGGGGCGGACCAATAGAATGGGTCCTGCCTCCCTGCGGAGTGGGGCGGCATAGGAGAATCTCAGGGCCACCAGAGCATGGTCTGACCATGACAATGGGGAAAGATCTAGTTCTCCCTCAGATCACATTGCCACTGCTCCGACGAGAAAACCAAGTCCGGAGTGAGGCCACTGTCTCGAGTCGGGTCCCGGATAATTTGGGACAGGCCCATGGCTGCCATGGTAGCCATGAACTCCCGAGCCGCCTCCGAGGCACGCCCCAGGGACGGCAGGTTGAAGTCCCCCAGAACAATAAGCCTGGGGAATTCCACTGCCAACCCGGAGATGGCCTCGAGCAGCTCAGGCAGGGAGGTTGCTATGCAGCAGTTAGGCTGGTACTGTAGCAACACTCCCAACTGTTCTCGGGAACCCAACTTGAAAAACAGGGTCTCACAACCAGCCACTTGTGGAGCAGCGCCCCTGAAGGCCACTAGAGACTCTCGGATGACAATTGCCACCCCTCCTCCCCTACCCTGGTGTCTCGGCTGGTGCCACACCTGAAACCCGGCTGGGCACATTTCTGAGAGGGCTACCCCCCCCCCCCCTTCTGTGCCCAGCCAGGTCTCGGTAATACATGCCAGGTCTTCCCCCTCCTCCTTTGACAGATTATCTCCATGAATTTGTTTAGGTACTAGGCTTCCAAATATGGCAGCCATGTTGAGGTATTCTTTGGAACTCATTTTACAAGAGTCAGTCCCGCTGTAAAAGTTAAGCAGTGTGGAGCAAGTTAAGTGGTGTAGACCTTACACTGAGAAAGCAGCATAGCCGAATGGTTTATGGTTGGTTAGTGTTCAACAGAAACTAGTAATGCTTGGGGGATGGGGAGGATCATAGATAAGACACTTGCAATTAGTAGTGCAATTAGCTACCCCATATTTAATGTCCTTCCAAGAGCCATGTTGCTCTTTTGATGGCAACATGCCTGACTTTGTGTATTTAAATATGTGGTAAGCCAGGCCTACAGCAAGTATAGATCTAGTTCCTCAGTATGTTCTTCTGAGTGGAAGCTGGACTTTTACCCAAAGTCCCAACTTAGGAAGGTTGCCTCAATCCAAACAGACTCTGGATAGGAAACAACAAGCTAAAGCAATAAATGTAAATACAATACAACTCATAAACACCATCAGAACTATAACCAATCAAGCACTCAAACTCAGGTATGAAAGCATGTTGGAATAGTGTTGCTTTAAGTTGTTTGTGAAATAGAAGAACTGTTGGGGCAACTCAAACTTCCAGGTAGAGTATATTTCATAGAGTTAGGCCACCACTGAGAAGGTATTTTGCCTGGTCTAAACCCAATGTTCCTCATGGGTGGGGAGGAGCACCCTCAGCAGGCCTGTTGCAGGTTCTTTTTTGATTCACAAATAACCAGACTGACCCAGACTCAATAAAGACACAAAACACTGGAAACCTGGACAATTGGTTGTTTTTTGTATCTCCCTTCAATGGCTGGGGGAGACTTTTATTTTACAAAACAAGGAAAGTTACAAAAAAGGAATTGTAAATTATAAATGCCTTCAACTATTTCAGAAATTAGTATCTCACTAATAAAACTATATTCTATGTTCACTATCTATTTTCTCTAGGGTCTTTATTTACACCGTATTCTTTAAAGTTCAATTTCACTATACCTTCCTATCTTTCTATTCTATATCTCTAATATATTTGCTTATAGCTGACCTCTATAATTATTTTGTCTTAAACCCTATATATCCCTATTGTCACTCTCTATAGAGCTATACTCCTTTTCTGTTTATCTTTTTAATTTCTATTTCTGTTCTGTCAAAGTCTTTACTTTTCTTTGCCTGTTCTGCTTGTTTGTTCCTGGCTGGGCTTCTTGACTCTTCTCCTCTTCCAACTCTTTGCTCCACCTGAGGAAACAGCTAGAAGAACTTTTACCTCATGCCAGGTCTGAGAGAAGGAAAAAAAAAAACTCATGCTTTTCTCACCCCCGTTTTTTCAGCTGTTGCCTCCTTTCCCTACCTCTTTCTCAGCAGGGCTATCTATCCTTTAGTTTCTACTTTTACCCTGGGCTTTTGCTCTGTTTATTCTGTCTATTTGTCGGGAGGCCTGTGGCTGCAGAGCTCCCAGGCAGACATCTTGTGGTCCCTCCCCCTCCTCCTCCCCCCCCCCCATCTGCCCAATGCTGTTGTTCAATCTCAGCCGGGTTGTCCTGATGATGGGGGTGGGCCGAGAGGGGAAGGGAAGGAAGCAGCGCAGGGGCTTAGAATCTGCGCAGTCAGTCGGTCGGTCCTTGCACAAGGCCTCTCTCAATGACTAGTCCAGGTGGGCAGATTCCATCCTGGCAAAGCATTGCCTGATATATCCTGGTCCTGCACTATATAGGGCTTTGAAAGTTAAAACCAACACCTGGGACAGGGCCTGCAAGACTACTGGTAGCCAGTGCAATTACTTCAAAATTAGTGTTAGTGGGACTGTCCTGCAAGCAATCTCAGTGTCTCATTTTGTATCAGCTGTAAACCAGCTGCCTCACCTTCCTCTACCTGAGGACAGAATAGATTTGTCTCTGCCTCTTTCTAACTAGCACTAGCACTTGGGTTAGGAAGACACTTTTGTTTTTTGCATTTGTGAATTCTTAAATTCATACAATCTAAATACAATCTCTTGCACTTTAATTTCAAACTGCTTGATCTGCCTGACCATTATGCATCCGGTTCTTCGAATGTCAATCCTCTATATGCCAGAATTGCACACCTCTTCCCTCCACCCCCACGGCCTGACTGACACTGGATAAGACGTTCAAGGGAGAAACAAGCACTGAAATTTTTGGATTTAGCAGAGCTGGACAACTTACCTGATAGGATGAATGGGATTTGTCAGACTACTGCTGAAAAATGGTCATGATTTATAGATTCTGAAAATCTATAAATGATTTTCTACACAGAATGGTTTATGGAAATTGTATAATTTGAACAACTTACTGTTTTTGTTTCTTTTTTAAAGTCTCAGTCCATAGAAATTGGAAATGGAGAAGTAGATAGATGACAGAACTGAACAACGTGCAGAAATAGGAATAGAAACAGGATGGATATACTAAGCACAAGTTGCCAACAAGAGGTTGCCAATTGAAAATGAGATCATAGTAAGTTTCTGCATTTGATCTAACTGCTGAGATTCAGAAGTCTGACATTAGCTAAAGTTTCATAACAATAGAGCTACTGCTAAGTCACTATCTGAGAGTAGCCGGGAATTGTTAGCAAAAGGTTCTGCAGAGCAAGCTGTCATCCTACAATAAACCTGATCTAGTTTGTTGCTTCACTGGACACAAAACAAGAGGAGAACAAATTCTCCTGCTGCCTTTTGAAGCAGCTCCCAACCATGATTTAGTACTTTTGCACTGGGAGAAGGAGGCTATCTAACACAAAGCTGTTTTAAACAGTCCCAATTAGTTTACTTGCCTAATTAAAAGAAAACAAAAACTCATTCTCAATTGTAATTTATCTGAATCATTAAATCTCCATGCATTTAAATGACTTAGCATATGAAGATAACAAAATGCTTTTCTTTCCTCTGGGAAACATAATAAAGATGCGTGTGTTTGTGTGTGTGTGTGTGTGTGTGTATGCGCCAGTGTATGGAGTGATATGGAATACAGAGCTTAACCAAAAATTTTCAGAACAGACTTTTCAAAGGAAAAATTCTGAACATTTTCTTTTTCAGCCCTGTGCCAAAAGAGGGCATTTTGTTGAATATCTTCAAAATGAGCATGCACTGATCTCCAATTTTTTCTACAATGTCCAAAAACAATGCTAGATCTGAAGCACAGTGGGAGATGCAAAATGGCAGCTGGTCTGCCAATATAGGAGTTCAGCTGTGTGAATGCTGTCACTTCTGACAGCCCAAACATAAATTCCTGGAGGAGAAAGGGACAAAAAGGCAAGAATGACCATCCCCCCGCAAGTAAAAATGGGGATTATTCGGGGAATTTGCCTCCAATTCTATCACTTCTGAAGACGATGGAGATACGGGGATAGCATTTTAGCTCAGTTCCTAAGTCTCACAATTCTTCGTAAAATCTATTAGAGAAAATTATGTTCTGAGGCAATAAAGCCTGCAGTGCATGCTGGAATGGGTCCTTCTTTAAGCTAAGATTTTCCATGAAAGCTTGCTCCTCACTAAACGCAATGTAAACTGCTTGAGGATGGCCCTCAGGTATACCTTTTCCTGGTCACTCTTCTTTTGGGATGTCACTGTCTTCATGCTAACTTTATGAAAGAAAAAGAAAACACTAAATTGATTTTATAGAAGGAAACATTATTTATAGAAGATTTGATGAAAAATAAAAGACCAGTTCTGGTGAGGGACTGAAATGTAAAAGCTAGCAACTGGGCACTTCTCTGGGCACACCTGGGATTGTAAGAACTGCTCTTACTATAACCCAGAAAATGGCCTCCAGCAATCCTGTTACAATCCTATAGCTGAAACTTTGGAGGCCTGGTCTCCTAGGGTTGCTCAGTACACACACTCAGCTGCCCTGGGCTCCTCAGATGAAGGCTGGGTTGTATTTCCAATAATTAAACATGAGCACTGGATTGGGGGGAAGGGAGTTTCTCATCAAATGGAACTTGTATAATGATCAACTTCATATGCTACACTTGTTCCTATTTATCAAGGTCAACCTTCTTTCATGGTCCTTGCATCTCATAAATCACTGCCCCTATCTTTATCTCTTTGGGGAAATGTCTAGGGAAGTATGAAATGCTAATTGTTGTTATTCTTCAGGGTACAATCCCCTTACTCTTGGAAGTCTCTACACTTTAAATGCTACCCTTGGGCGCGTGGTGGTGGTGAATGCATCTTGTCTTACGTACAAATGGACTGTCTGTATGAATACTAAAGCACCAAGCAATACAAAGTCAATGAACTCATACCCTGCAGTTTGACTGTATTTTTAAAATCTCGATAACATTACTGTAAGAAAAAAATCTTCCTTTATCCAAAAGAGCAAATAGTTTCCTGCTTTTTAAATTAGTAGTAAGGCAGCTTTTTAAAAGTAAAACCATGTAATTTCCCAGCCTGCTTGCTGATGTTTTCAGAAATACAGGTAAAGGCTTTTCTTCTCCTTCCTATGCTTTCACTTTCTGCTTTGTTTTGTGTTATTTTCGTTTCTGAATAAAGTGCTATGGTGTGGAACCCAGCAATTTAAAAAAAAAAGTCTGCCTGCAATATGCCATTACCTCATGCCTCAAATAAGACTTGGCAATTTTCTAACCATCCTGTTGGTGCCACTCATGTTACAGAAGTCCTTCAAAAACATCTGCGCCCCTATCAGTCCTCTGCTGAACAAGGAACTGTTCTGAGGATCCGTTCAAGTGGCAATTCACAGTGTGGCCCAGCCAGGAGACATCTGTCCAACAAGTTTGAGATCAGATGTTCCCTCACTGACTTGATAACATCAGCCTTTGGAGAGAGGTGGGGTTTTTTTCTCCTTTTCTTAATGGATGTTAAACAATTCTACCATTTTCTTTTCTTTCAAAAATATTGAATGCAGGCCAAGTTTGTTACAAATAAAAATAGCCAAATGTGCAGAGGTAGAACAAGCAATTGCTTGTTCTACAATATAGAACAAGTAATATAGTTACTGAGACAAGCGGGGGAAAAAAGGAAAGCTAAAATCCAAACTAAACTACTTAAGTTAAACCCCAGAAACAAAGAAGTACCAAAACCGGAATGGGTGGTCAACATGTCCAGCCACCCATTATCCACTGCAGAACACAGTATCCTGCAGAGAGGCCTCAATTACAACAGAGGATGCAAATAAATTGGAATTCTTTGCAGCTTTAGAAGCAGCATTGAAAACTACAGGACTTACTACAGAAACCCAAGAGAATGTACGATAGATAATCATACCACATACCAGAAGGACATGGAAACAGAACCAACTGAAAGCCAGAGAACAGAGCAGCCCTCAAAAACCAAAAGATGGACCAAACTATCATCATCCTCCCAGCAGACAAAGGCCGCACTACCGTCATTATGGACAGATCGCAATATATACAAAAAGCCAAAGATTTACTTGAGGACAAAGAAACCTACACCCCAGTAAACAACAATCCCATACAGAAACTGGACAACCAGGTCAAAAGAATCCTCAACGACTTAACCAAGAAAGGTCAAATCACAAAAGAAGAACAGAGGTGGATGAAAAGCAGCAGACCCATCATCCCACGCTTCTATGGACACCCCAAAATACACAAGCCCAACATACCGCTCCATCCAATTGTATCATTACCAGGGACCCCCACATACAACATAGCTAAAGAACTTACAAGAAAACTTGTGCATCTCACAGAGGAGAGTGAGTACTCTATCAACTCCCCACTACAGTGCCTCCAGAAAATCAAAGACCTAGAAATAGATGAGGATGAAATTATGGTCGCATTTGATGTCACTGCACTCTTTACATCCATACACTCAGCACTAGTGATTGAATCCATGGCAGCAGTTCTATGCAACACACCTAACCTAACTAGATATACCAAGATCAAAATACCCAGAATCATGGACCTCATCAACCTCTGCCTCACCACCTACTTTCAGTTGGATGGACAAATATACCAACAAATCAAAGGAACACCTATGGGATCACCACTCTCAGGACTCATAGCAGAGATTGTAATGCAAAGTCTAGAAAGGACAGCACTCCCACACATACAACCCAAAGTATGGATCCGGTATGTAGATGACACCTTCGTCATAATAAAAAAGGATCAACTGGAGGAAACACATGAAACCATCAACAACATCTTCAAAGGAATAAAATTCACAAGGGAAGAAGAAAACAACAACACACTACCCTTCTTGGACATCCTCATCAGTAGAGGAAATGATGGCATTCTAGAAACACAAGTCTTCCGGAAATCTACCCTCACTAACCAAGTGCTCCACTACCAAAGCAATAACCCAACCTCCCACAAGAGGAGCTGTGTAAGAACACTATTCAGATGAGCACAAACGTACTGCAGCAACCCAGAACACCAGAAAAAGGAAACAGACCACTTATATAGCATCTTCCAGCAAAATGGATACCCTCGCAACTTTATCAAAAAGTGCCTGACCACTCAACCCACCACAGCAAAACCAACAGAAGCTATGAAAAGGATTACACTGCCATACATAAGAAACATCTCAGAAACTACTAATAGACTGTTACAACCACACGGCATCACCGTAACACACAAACCAACCAAAACCCTTCAGAACATAAGTAACCCAAAAGACCCAGTAGCCCAAGAAGAAAAAACAGGAGTTATTTACAACATACAATGTAAGGACTGTAGCAGCCACTATGTAGGACAGACCGGCAGAAGACTAGCAGAACGCATCCACAAACACCAACTAGCAGTCAGAAGACACGATGAAAACTCCTTAATCTCTCAACATATGGACAGACTCAACCATACTTTCAACTGGGAAACTGTGAGCATCTTAAACAAAGCCAAATCCAAAAACACTAGAGCAGGGCTTTCCAAAGTTTTCCCGCGGCGACACACCAACCGCCGTTGGTGTGTCACCGCAGGAAAACCCGGAAGTGCCGTCCTTGCGGCAGCGTGCAAAAACCTGGAAGTGCTGCTGCCGCTTTCAGTTTTTGCGCGCCGCTGTTCGTGTGTCGCCGCGGGAAAACCCAGAAGCGCTGATGATGATCAGCGCTTCCGGGTTGTGTGGCGACACACCAGACTGTGTGTGGCGACACACTTTTGTGTCACGACACACAGTTTGGAAAGCTCTGCGCTAGAGAATTCCTGGAAGCTTGGCACTCAGACAAACAGCCATCAACAGACACATAGAGGTAAACAACATTTATTATACCATTCATAAGAGACAATAGAAAAGCCAGAAGACCAGAACACCTCCTTTCCAGCAATCAACACCCAGATATGCAAAGATTAACACCAAGATTAGCACCAGAGGAACAATCAAACAGCACAATATACCCTAATCAAGGAACTATTAACTCACTCAATAAACCAAGCAGCAAACAACAGCCCAATCAAGGAAATACCAAGGAGAGAACAACACCCCCAGCAACACAAGCAGGACAAGCCAGGGTATATAAACAGAGAGCAGGTCCCACTCCCGTTTCGCACTGAGGATGTTGCTTAGCCTGGCAATGAAACGTCTGCAAGAAAACAACAAGGCTCAGAGAGCACCAAGGACTCCACAATATAGTTACATTTCCTTTTTTTGTCCTGGAGACTAAAATACCATTAAAATGTCCAAGAAACACCCCAGACAGTGGAAAATGAACTTTCAGCATAATATTAGGTGTCATGTTGAATTTCCAGGACAGCATACTTTTCAACTGCATACTTATGATAGCAGAGGTATCTTGACCTATGATTCCTAGAGAAATCTACATCCTAAACCTATGCATTTCTGCACTAGTACAGTATATTGAGAATGTGTGTATGTATATATTGACAAGGTTTTCTACATGTTAATTTATAATACAACAGAGGTACCTGAGATAGTTGGGATCAGCTACTTTATACTACAGTAACAGTTGTTCTTAAAATAACTCAGTGTCTTTACAAATACACTTATAGACCCTAAAAGAACCTGCTGTTCACTGAAAAAAACATGCTGTTCACTGAGAAAACTTTACATCATTTGCTTTATTCATCTAACTGTGTGGAAAAATTTCTGGCACAGGATTGAAGTAGAATGCTCTATAAATACAAAGCCATTAAACCCGAGGCAGCAGCAACCTGATCAGGGCTGCCTTTTAATTTCCTGACATGAGCTGGCCACTAACCCAATTACCCAGAATCCCCGGAGGAGTCCTCATCCTTCCCAGGAAGCACAAAGAGAAAGCACAAACATACTGCCTGGATGTCAGCAGCGCTTTCACTGAAATCAAATATCCTTCAGAAAACACATGGAATGGAAGCTGGGGTGGGGGAAGGGAACTCAGCAGGGGCATTTGACAGACAGAGTTGTGGAATGGCAGTGTGCCACTGAAAGGGACTTAAGGAGAAAATGAGGGGGGGAGATAATTGTTACTATTCTAATATTTATTTTTTACGCAAGTGCCTTGATTATAGCAGTGGCTATAACAGAAGTCACTTTGGATTTCTGGTGCTTGCAGCACCCTATTCAGTGGCATAACACCTGTCTTGGTTTGTCTGGCCTTGATCTTCCCTCTGCCTTTGAGAACTGCATGATATGCAGAGATTCAGCAGCTGAAGCATTTTTCTGCAATGGAAATGCTATCAATGGGAAAGATTCCCTATTAAAATTTGGCCTGTAAGTTAGTGTTGAAGACAACAGGGCCATATATGGAATAGAATAACAGTGCAATGCCTTTGCAAGGTTAAAAAGGTTAATGCAAAGTTAAAAGAAGAACAGCTTTAAAGTCAAGGCTTGGCTCAAACCATTTTTAGCTGGATCTTTAGTTCAGAATGTAGCCAATCTGCTGTGTATTTGACCAACCTATTTCCAGTTCTGGAGCATCATTCAGCAAAACCACAGCTCTGGTTCTCATTCACTGCCTAGAGTAGCAGGTGGGACCCCAAAGTGCTTTTTCCACTTACAGTGATATGCCTTGTAGTGCCCCTTTAGATTTCTCTTGTCTTTGTGGATGGCAGGATGATGGATATTGTATTACAACTTATTTGGAAGGCACCAGGATGGGAAAGGTTTCTATAGATCAAAAATCACATCTACAGCAGTCTTATGAGATTTGGCCTAGTGGTTAAGGCAATGGGCTAGAAACCAGGAGCCTGAGAGTTCTAGTCCTGCCTTAGGCATGAAAGCCGGCTGGGTGACCTTGGGCCAGTCAATCTCTCTCTCAGCCCAACTCACCTCACAGGGTTGTTGTTGTGGGGAAAAGAGGAGGAAGGAGTATTAGCTATGTTGGCCGCTTTGAGTTATTTATAAAAATAATAAAGGTAGGGTAGAAAATTAATTAATTAATTAATTAATTAATTAATTTCCAATAGAGTTATCCTCCACTTGAGCATGAAGCTGATCTGGAATAGGGTGATCCACGTAGTACTTGATATGGAACTGAAATATCTAAAACATCCTGTTTCACATGCAAAAATCCTTTGGGCAACTCTACCTCTAAGAGTAGGTTGGGAGTTCAGCATGTGGTAAAGGATGAAGATAATGACAAACTCCCAAAAGACAATATATTTTCAGATAGGATCTTTTGGTGCTTCCTCACATAACACTCTAATTGAGAGGAGGAAGGACTGAATTCAGGACTCACAAACAACCATATTAAGACTTGCCTGAGCACTTCAGCAACAATATGGAGGAAAAGCATACCTCAATTTTAAAATTTTTCCATTTAAAGGGAGAAAAGGAGCCTGTAGTCCCTGAAAGCTGGTCCAATGGGGAGATAATCGGAATCCTGAAAGTTCCTCCTTCCCCAATCCCCAATATATATTGTTATAAGTTTCTGTCTTCTTCCTGCCCTTTGTTCTTGTAAGTTGAATCTGCCCCTCATCCTACTTTGACCCTATTGATAGGTATGTTTATATGTTAATATAGCAGACAAAATGTCCCCAAATTGAGGCAGTGGGTCTCAGTCCAACTACACTGCTAGGAGATTACTGGGGACTCTTGTTTTGGTCAAAGGACTGTAATACCTACACTGATTCCATTAACATTTGACAAGCTTCACTCCTGTGTAATGATCTAGATTTTCTGTATGTTGCATTTGATTCTTGTGGAAAACACAATTGTTTTGGGCACTCAGGTAATGCAGATTGTAAACTAGTGTTATTCAAAAGCTCCAGTCCTGTGGAATCTGGTGGACTCTATCCCCTCGTAATTTTATCCTGTTATAATAAAAATAAATAAAAAATAAGAAGTATAGGTACCACTAGGCATTTTGTTTTCCCCATGCTAGATGGGTAGAATATTCTGCTTGCTGTATTCTAAAACCAGATATCCTTCACTGCTTCAAAGTAAATGTTCTAGAACAGTGGGATAGGATGACAAGTTGTTCTCAAAAGCCTCTCAAAGAAGCACTTCCATTACAAGTTACATAATTGTCTAGGTGAAAATCCTCAACACTGGAACTCGTATTTCACTCATAATCTGTGTTCTGTCAACAGAGAGACAGCAAGTAACTGGCTGCAGCAACTGACTGCTGCTGTTAATGCTTTGCACTGCCTCTCTACTTTTTCTCTTGCATCACTCATGAGACAGAACTATTGGCAGTATATTGATTAGGCTGATTGTGTTATATACTATCCAATAGGTTTTACTGAATTTTAGCTTGCTATCTAACTTAAGGATCTTTGAATCAAATGGTAGAATATGAGCCTTACAAATACTGTGCAGACAGACATTTTGGAAAACTAAGGACATGCTTCTTTAGTATACTCAAGATCCTTGCAAATACAGTAGGTTCCATCCAGCCTTTTTCAAAGAAAGGCTTTCCCAGACTATAGGATTCTGCTGCATTGTTCATGTTCAACATAAGCTGCCAAGAGACTATTGCTCTCCCTGTGCCTGCTAACTGCTCAAAACTATCTAAGCTGTTGTACAAAGCTTTGCAGCAGCTTTCTCACAAAGAAAATGTTCAGAGTAGCATTTTTCTGCACCAGTACTTTGGAAGTTCAAGATCACAAAAGAATGGCCTCAGCATAAGATCAGAAATATGAACTGAAAGAAAAAAAATATGCATACATGACATCTGATCTCAGTTACCCATTGGTGTCTCTCCTGATTTTATTAAAATAATAGCAGAATTTGAAGAAGCAAATGTCTAGTGCCTTCCAACGTGCAATCTTCCCTATTTCAAGCATGCTTGAAGGTCAAATCCTCCTGGCCAAAATCTGGAACCAAATTTTTCCTCCAGGGTGAATTTCGTATTTTAGAGTTATGAGAGCAAAACTGTATATTCAGCAAAAACACATTATGCCACTTTGGACAATCTCTACAGATTTAAAGCCCCTGAAGGGGTATTAACTGACAAATTTTTGTGAGAAGGATGATTAACTGTAGGTAACAAAGCCAACATACTGAATACATGTGCTCCAGACTTATATCTCAGAATTTAAATAGGTAGTTTTCCAGTTAGAATTTTAGGCATCTCAGTGAGTCTCTACTCTGCAGTGTAATAATGGAAGTAATTGAGATGGCCCTATGCACATACATTCTTTTAGTTATACTGCATTGATTAGGGCTCTTTTAAAGAAAGCAGCCACGATATCTGAGAAACCTATTGATTGTTCACTCTGCTCCCTTCCTGCCTCTGTTTCTTATTCACTTTCTGAATTGCTCTAGCAAGCCCCAGTGCTATCTACATCACAAGGGTAGTCTTTCATAGTCTTGAAGTGTCCCTTTGGAAACGTACTTTTCCCCCTTTACCTGAAATATCCGCTTCCACTGACCCTATTTGCCAATGACAATCCTAATCTTCTGTCTTTTCTCCTTGGGGATGCCAAAAATTATTTCTCAGTAAGTGAGCAATAATATGCAGATGATACATGGGTGGGGTGGATGGTTGTGGTATGAGAGTAGCTTCTGTTATTAAATTTGTTGGAGGGGTCTAAACCCTAAATTATGAAGTATCTATAGGGGTGGTTAGTGGGAGTCAAGTATGAAAAATGCTAATTTCTACTGATGCTTCAGGGGAAGTGTTGGGGTCTTTTTTAAAAAAATCAGTAATAAAGCATAAGAAAACCAATAGCTTGATGAAATTTGAATTTCAAATTTGAACTTTCTGCTTCCTTTCCAAGTGACAATACATGGAAAAAGACATAGCTAAGGTCTATAGCTGGTGATATAACTGGGGTGTAATAGATTGTTAATCTGAGGAATTTGCAGGACAATAATGTATTATAGAATTTATGGCAAATATTCTGGAATTTGATTCCACATAATGCAGTGTTGACTATTAACTTAGATGAGTTTATGGGGAGATTAGACATATTCATGGATAATAAGGTATTGCTACCTCTAGTCGTGCGAGCTATATATTGCCTCCAATACGGAAAGCACAAAGCAGTATGCCTTTCAACAAGGTACAGGTATGTGCGGTACTGTTACATTCATGTCTTCTTTCTGGCCTTGCCATAGACATCTGCTGAGAAGAGAATGCTGAATTAGGCAGGACTGTGGTCTGATGCAGCAGGTCTCTTAAGGTCTTGCAATCGTACATCTAAAATACAGAGCCAGTTTGGTCTAGTGGTTAAGGTGCTGGGCTAGAAACCCGGAGTCTGAGAGTTCTAGTCCCACCTTAGGCTTTCGAATTGCTAGGTTGGCAAGAGCTGGGGCGAGTGCAGGAGCTCACTCTGTCATGCGGAGCTAGGGTCTCGAACCTCCAAACTTGCGACCTTCTGATCAACAAGCCTGGCGTCTTAACCACTGAGCCATCGCACCCCCTTAATATTTTATTAGGTTTCCATTAATATCCTAAACTAAAAGAGTCACAGAGCTGACCTCACCAATGTCAAAAGATCTGCAGGCTTCAGTCTGAAATATTTTGCACACGTGTGTTTAGGCCACATATCACCTGAAAGCAGATTTTTTACTCTGAGGAGACATTTAGCTACTGGGTAAAGCAACCCAGCTCGTGTTCTCTTGCATCAGCTTATGCAGCTTTTTACATTTACCTTAGGTTCTCCAGCTTTTAAAATACAAAAATGGTCTAGTTTCATTCTGATCCCATTTTTCCCCTTTCTGCCCAAGTACCCATTTGCTTCAAGCAAGGATGAAGACAGATCCAGATAACAAACAGAATCTAGCTCCCCCCCCTTTTTTTTTTTTTAAAGGGATATCCTACATTATGTTTTTCATCTTAGTATTCTTAGGGGCAGTCCTAGATGCAATCTGAAACTTTCACTGTATCTAGTACAGCCTAATTTGAATGGCTGCTACCTCTTCACTCATTGCATCTTGAGAGTAAAAGTACAGAGACTCAATCACTTTAACATCATCCATCTTTTAACCTGTTTTCCTCTTCACACCTGCTGCTGATGAAGAAGCCCTGAGGACTCAATAGCTTGCATGCTGTATTCTGTGGAGGATTTAATAAATGAATTGCCCTAATAATAAATGGGGAAGTGAAGGCTGTTTCACAAATGAGATCCTTGGCTGCTCATCAGAGAAACGGAATCTATAGGAAAAGTTTTTCCCCATCTTCATATAGCAAAACCAAGAAAATGATTTCTCTCTGGTGAGTTTCTATGTAGTATTTATTTATTTACTTTATCCTTGGTGATTTACAAAAAAGTAATTTAAATAACCAAAATATAAATGCAAACTGCACATCAGATTAAAAGAAGTGACAATATTTGATGATGGTAAGCCAGTACACCATCAACACATATCTGCTGATGTACTATTTCCACACACCCCTGGCCAAATATAATTTAAGGCTGGGGTGAGTAAAAAAATAAATCAAGATGGTGGCTGTCACTGAAACCCTGCAAAACAAAAGAGTGCTTCAATAGTGCTACTGTCATCTTGACTTTTTTTTAAACCTCCCCTAACAATGCCCTTATCTAAAGACCTTCTCTAGGATCCTCCACATTCTGAGGCAAGGGACAGTGAGATGAAAGTAATTGGACTGATCGCTTTTCAGCCATTCCCCTATTTTGTTTTGCTTTTATATTCTTGTTTGCTTTAATTATAAGCTGATTCAGAAGTTTGTTTATTATCAAAGATAAAAGATGATGATAGATAGATAGATAGATAGATAGATAGATAGATAGATAGATAGGACTCAAGCTAGTGGTTAAGGCACTAGTCTAGAAACCAGGAGACCGTGAGTTCTAGTCCCACCTTAGGCATGAAAGCCAGCTGGGTGACCTCGGGCCAGTCACTCTCTCTCAGCCCAACTCAACTCACAGGGTTGTTGTTGTGGGGAAAATAGGAGGAGGAAGATAGGTATGTTCGCCACCTTGAGTTATTTATAAAAATAATAAAGGCGGTATAGAAAATAAAAATTAAAAAATATATATTAATTGCAGTTAAAAGGTTGAGTATTCTTTATATACAATAGTGACTATATTTTTCCCATAAAGAAAATACAAGAAAACAGACCTGAAAGAACTCTCAGGCTATAGGATTAGAGCCACCCAGAAAGACTTAGAATTGTGTCCTGTCTTGATCTTAGAGATATCCTGGTCTAAGCACTTAACCAGTAACAACACTAGCAGTAGGAACATAACCATTAACCAGCCACGATATCATAGTTACAGTACATGCACAATTTTGAACTTTTTGGTGTCTGCCTAGTTTGGCAAAATTCAGCATTTTAAATATTAACTTCCTTGACTTTTGAATCAGTTTGTCCTAACACCCTTGGGCAACTGAGAGAGCCCCAGTTAATGCCTGAGTCACAGATGCCACAATATTAAATTTCCCTCAAGATCCAGCAACACCCAGTATACAGTAGCATCACTCCAGAGCATTCTGGGAAATCTTAAATTGTAGCTTCCCAGCTTTCTCTTACTTCCTGTCCTGACTTCGAGTGAAGGAAAACACGCTGAGACTTGGTGTTCAGGCTCTAGTGCTTTATTGTCCTACTCTGCTAGACAGAATCCAGCTAAACTAAAATGAACTAGTAATGCTCAGAGAAAGGGCCCAAGAAATCAGGGCGAGGCCTTCTTTAGCCTCTTGGGAGGAAAGCAAAGCGATTCAGTACTACGCATGCGTTTCTCCCCCTGGAGGGAGCCCCCTCCTTCTTCACCAGTTATCTCCCTGACATCTCCATCTATTAAGCCTGTAGTCAGGGAGGACAAGGATATCTGCAAATAAAGGAAATGTTTAAAATGCACTTTGCCAAATTCCTCCTACCCACTCCTGCTACCCTGGAACCAGCCTTAAGATTGTTTATAGTGAACCACTGAAGTTAAAGGTGAATAATAATAAAGTGTGAAAAATCATCCACCAAGATCCTTTGTATATACAGTTGGGAACAAATGATGGCCTGAATGGGGGCACACTCTTTCAGAATTTTCCAAATAATTCACTGCCATGTTTGGCAGAAACACAATTCTCCTCACTGCAGTTTGGAAACAAATCCTCTAGAAAACTCAGTGAGGATAATGTTGCTTGAGAGACTGCATGTGAGAAAGAGCCCTTTGGGCCAATGTTCCCCGATCAATGCATTTTGGGAGATTTCCCCATTACTACCAAAACCAGAAATCTTGCACATAACTAGAAAGTATACTGTCCAATGGCAGGTTTACTCAAAGTATAACAATAGACAATTTTCACATGTCTGTTAATGGCAACAGAATGCTTTCATAGATCAGGCTTCTTCAACCCACTGCCCTGCAGACATTGTTCCCAGACAGAAAGACCAATGACTAAATTTTATCTGCTTTTGCTTTTTCATCCAGGTTGCCATAGAATTTTACTTTAACATGGCATGTCGTTATGCTCCTTTTCCAATCACCTCAAATTCTAACCACTTATGCCATTTCTTCCTGCCTACACCAAAACATCAAGTTTTCCCCCCTTCAGGTGCTCGCAAACAGATAGAAAGCACACTGCGGCCACACCTTACCTTCTTTCAGCATCCCCACTTTGAGGCATTTCATAAAGCGACAGGCCTGACAGGATTTGCGCCTCCGTTTTGTGATTTCACACTCATTGGTAGCTGGACAACTATATTCAATGTTCCCTGCAAATAAGTGAAACAGAAGTGAGGACAGATGCAAGCATGCCCTTAAAATACTATCCTGAAAACACATAGGAACTACTATGTTGACCAAAGTCTGTCTGCTGGAATCAGAGGAAATGCTAGTAGATTAGAAGCACCAATCCACATACTGTATGTTCCTTGGAACAATTCACTTGTTTGGCCTGGAAATATCTTAATGACAAGGTTGTCTGGGGATTCCTATACTGGGCCCAATATGTCAAAACGTAGGTATCTAAATAAAACATTTTTTAAACTCATGCTTCCATCTAAAGAACATCCCTCTGCCCAAACACCATTAAGTCTAGAGCTGAACTATATATCTGGAGGCAAATATTTCTTTTCCTTCTCTTGGACACATTTATACAAGCACAATTACGTAAACGTAGGTTAAATTTTTCTTGGCTCTGATTAACTCTAGCAATCAAGACTATTTCACAGTAGTTTGCAAAAGCTCTTCGCATGGAATGAGATTTGATGAGATTGATGGAGAAAGAAATGCCACAGTTCTTGGGCAATCGAGAATTAATTCCTCTTGCTTTCTTACTAAAATAAAAACATTCTATGCACAATCTAAAACTCAGCAAGGAAACAGCTGGGAAAACTGAAAAATATTCCCCCATTTCAGCTTCTTAGTTTGTGGTGTTAGTGGCTTTTGAACAAAGCTTCCACTGCTAAACATTCATTCCAAAGGAAACATCAAACAAATCAGCACAATTAAATAATTTAAAAGCTAAAACAGATTTTTTAGTGGGCTGCCCTAAAAACCATCCTCGTTGGTCTAAACCACACTTGTGAATTTTCCTGCCATTGTTGTAAGACCTTTCTTATGGGTCTTCCTTAACAATTTGCTAAATAACATATCCAAGAGGGAGGGATTCTGGGGTCATGAATGAAATGAGAAAGGTGACTCCTGAGTTGATCCATCAGAGCCAATTCTGAGAGTCAAACAGTTTTCAGGCCTCCAGGCTGCTACTCTGAAATCTCAAGCAACGAAGCACATATGTTTCCATTTCCTTTTCTTTGACTTTCCTTGCACTGTCAGATTTTCTCATGAGGACCTGCACTTCCACCTGGAATATTATATGGTCTCATACCTGAATTCAAAACAGTACAGTTATCAGATCAAGCACTGTGGTTGAATGAACTCTTGACAAAATACTATTTATTGCACTCCCTTCTACATTAATGACCCCAGCCTCAATTTCCTACATTGGGTGTGTTTCTCACAAAGGATGGTATCTGCTGATTCAGGACCAGGCACAAACACAAATAGATCAAACTCTGAAGGGCAAAATACATGCTATGCTAAATATACTCCCTGTACCATCTTTACTCAAAAGTAACTGTGAATGCCTGAACTGGATTAAGACCACAGTGCATGGGAGGGGAGGAATAAGCTCCCCTTCTCAATTTATGACTACCACATCAGAATCCATCAGAGGAAGTAAAAAATTCTCCACTCCCCTTAGAAGAGAGTGATTCTAGGGGGATGGAAACTGCGTGTATGAAAGGAGGATCAATCTTCTGGATATGGTTCCAGGCTGTAATATCGTAACATTGGAAAAAGTCATTTAGACTGGAAGTGTCCAACTCTTGCTCCATGCAAGAATCCAAACTAAAGCAGGCATGACAGGGGGTTGTCTAGCTTCTTATTGGACACATTCAGTGAAAGGGAGCCCACCACCTCTCTGATTACACCTAATTACATCCACTATTAAATTGCTCCTAACGTTCAAAAGTATTTCCTATCATTCAACCAGAATTAGTCTTGCTGTAACTTAAGATCATTGTTTTCCAGTCAGTACTCTGGGATGATAGAGAACAGGCCTTGATATTTAAAGAGTGCTATCATATCCTCTTTCAATCTTGTCTTTTCAAGGCTACACATTTCTAATCCCTTCTGTCTTCTTTGTTTTTGAAGCCATATCACACTATTGCTTCACATTCCATTTATAATCATTTACTGTTCTAAGACCGTTTTCTCAAATACAATTACATTTACTGCTGAGGAAATGAAATGCAGAAACTCTGTTTCACCTCTTGAACAGGAACAGATCTGTTGCAAGTGGATGCTACTCTTCCTCATCCATCACTCACCTCTTTAATCATAGGAACTAGCTTAAAGCTTTGCTTTTTAAATAGTGCTACTTTAGTTTCCTCACGTTTCATCACTGCAGGCACTTTTCTCCCAACTCAGCAAACCTAACCGAATATTGGAGAATGTCTATCTTTGGTCCTGGATGGGTTAGCACTTCTCCATTTGGGATTCGTGCACAGTCTTGGGGTTTTCCTGGAGTTGCAGCTTCTGCATGAGAGCAGTTGGCAGCTATGGCTAGGAAGGCCTTCACACAGTTTCATCTAGTTGCACCTGTTCCTGGACTGGGAAGCCCTCCAGTCACTCATACCCTAATCACCCCAAGGGGTTGTCCTTGAAAACCATTCAGAAACTTTAGCTGGTCCAGAATGCACTGGCACAGGCAGTATTGGACATACCTCTACTATGTGAGCTGCACTGGTTACCAATTAGCTTCCAGGTGCAATTCAAGATGCTCGTTACTACTTATAAAGCCCTTCATGGCATGGGGCCTGGCTATCTGAGGGACCATCTGTCTCTGGTAGTTTCTGCCCATCTGTTTGATTGGAGAAAGTTGGCATGTTCCAGGCCCCATTGATCAAATGATATCATCTGATGTGACCCAGCAAGCAGGTCTTCTCTGCTGCTGTGCCTTCTTGCTGCTATGCCTGCCCTCTGAATCATATAAGTTCCTACCCTGCATTTCTGCTTTGCTATGGTTCTGTAATGTTTTTATTGTTGTAAGCCACCCAGAATTATCATGGAGTTGTGTGACCTCCCATAGAAGGGAGGGAGGGAGGGAGGGAGGGAGGGATTGGTTGGGAAAAAAGTGCTTCAATTGGCAGCGTGCAGAAGGCCAGCTAGAGGTTTGAGGGAGTCTTCAACAAAAGGGCTCTCCTGTGTGCCCCTTCTTACATCATTGCCATTTTAATTCCACAATTTCTAGAGAATCAATATGTTGAGGGCATTATGGGCAGGCTGACCATACGTCCCATTTTGAATGGGACAGTCCCGTTTTTTAAACAATTCCCGACTGTCCCGTCGTTTTAAGAAAACTATCCATTTTGTCCCGTTTTTCAGAGTTCCCGCGGCGAAGCTTCCCAACCCTTCCAGAGGGCTACAGGAGGCAGTCCACTGATTCTGTGGTGTCACGATGTCATTGGAAGGGTGGAACCAATTTTTCTCAGTTTTTCAGTTTTTACTGGTTTTAAGTGTGGTTTTAGGAATGATAGGGGGAAGCCTCTGGGGGGGAGGCCTCTTTCTCCAGACCTCAAAATTGGCCAAAACTTTGTCCGGCGAGCCATGGGTAGGTTAGGGTCCCGTTTTTCTCTCAAGGAAATATGGTCAGCCTAATTATGGGACATTTTACGGAGGGCTCCTAGCCACCTGACACTATTACAGAATGCTGGAAAATAATTAAAGGGAGGCACAAGATGAGTGATGGAAGTGGACTCTTCTTGGTCGTTGGATTTTTGGTATCTTCCTGAGTATGCCACACAATGGACCTAAAATGAATACAGTAGTGGAAACTGAACAGTTAATAATGGTTTCTAGCTCACATGGATTAGACTTACTGTATCTTATCCAGCAAATGCAACTAGTACTGACATGTGAATGAACAAACATGGTTTTCCCCAGTAAGATCATTTTAACCTAAAGGGAAAAAATAGTATGTTTGGAAACAAGAATCAGTCAGCAGTAATATGAGGTAATTCAAGAATCAGAGATGACTCTCGTTCTTCTCCCAAGAGAAAACAATCTACATGCTGCGCCAGGAGACCTCGTGGCGGGGTGTTGCTTAGAAAAATGGAAGCTCACCGAGACCATGAATTTGATCTTAGATTGGTACTGGGACAATGAGCTGTCAACTCCATAAAGATTGTCTCTGCTATCAAAACTGCTCCTCTCAGCCTTCCTTTCCAAAATAGGCATTAGAGGAAGAGGAATTATACACAGATACAAATACCTCTCTGACACATTAGCAAATAGTAATTTTCATGCATTCATAGAAATAGCTTAAGAGGCTCATAGGAAATGTAAGCCTCAGGTGGTATAAAATGGCCTGAGATACATTTTATTTTTGTATTTATTTATAACAAATTTAGCCTGCTTTTCATTAAAATTAGTCCCAAAGAGGATGCAATAAAACAAGCCAATAAGACCGTATAAAATGTCATTAAAACAATTCAAAGGCATAATAAGACAACTACAGCATCATACTAAATGATGCATCAGCATAAATTAATCCTTATGGTGAAATAATTAAGTCTAGAAATGGCACAGTCCCTGCCCAGAGGTCTGCTGCCTAGAATGAGAAAAATATGTGTTTGTTGGGAGAGGGGATCATGGATTTCTAAGGAGGCGGGATGAATTGGAAGATTGTGTCGCAGAGGAACAGCCATGAAGATTCTGCAAATGCTTTGATGTGGAGTCCTTGGTGCTTTGAAATGCTTCGATATAGGCCTGGTCTGATATTACCTTTTCACTTACCTGCACAGACAGGTACAACTTCCATATACTGTATAAAATGCTTACTTTTTACAAATCTGAAAGTTAGCATTTTGCTGGCATGTAATTTATTTATTTATTTATTTATTTATTTATTTATTTATTTATTATTTCAATTTATTCCCCGCCCATCTCCCATACAAGGGACTCTGGGCGGGTTACAATAATTCCTACTCTTTCAGCAATGAAGCATTAAATACAAGACTGAACTCTGCTAGAGAAGAACTGTGATGGATATGATGAAACCTCAGAGACGATGATATGGGCATTAATATGAAAGAACAGCTCTTTGCTGGAGGAGGGGAGCAATGGGTCATTTGGATTGCCCTAATTCAGGTAAAGAGTCAGAATGATCAAATGAGGGTCCTCCACTGCAGCAGAGACCTCTGTTGTAAGGAGAGGCATAGCATATAGCATCTCTGTCCTTTTTAGGGATAGACTCAGATGGATTGAAATGTGCAACAACTGAAAGAAATATGATTTGATTAATTGACATGAGAAGAAAATGACCAGTTAGGACCCACTTAGGACAGTCATAGGAGCAGCTGTTTTCTCCATTGCCGAGCTGTATGCTGACGGCCTTGCTGCTACTACAGATTTACATTCAGGATACAGAGATTGTTCAGAAGTTCACTAAGCTGTATGCATCTGCTTCCATTCAGTCTACAACCAGTAATTTCAATAGGGCAGTATCAAATATCTCTAAAAGCTGGAAACTAAAATGCAAGCTTGATCTCCAGTTAAGAATTGAACTGCAATGGCAAGGCATACCTGTCCATCCAGTTGCAGACTTAAAAAATAGGAATCTTTGCTTTTCATATACGCAAAGAAGGTAGGATAAAAACAAAACAAAACAGAAAATTTGCCCTTTCCATATTCCTGCATTTTAACTTTCATTCCTTTTTTTTTTTTTTTTTTTACAAATCTGAGAATGCAATTCCTACAAAGTATAATTAATGCACAATCAATTTCATATAGGAAAAGCTATGCCCAGTGGTGTCATTATACATCTGGACATTGTTAGACTACTACAGAGGTTAGAAATCTGTGGATCTCCTAGTATTGCTGAACTACAATTCCCAGCCCATCTTACCACTGTCCATGGTGCCTGGGGCTGCTGGAAGTTGAAGTTAAGCCATTCTAAGTAAAGGTAAAGGTTTCCCCTGCACAGTCATGTCTGACTCTAGGGGCCGGTGCTCATCTCCGTTTGTTAGCCAAAGAGCCAGCGTTGTCCGAAGACGCTTCCGTGGTCATGTGGCTGGCATGACACACGCAGAACGCTGTTACCTACCCACCAAAGTGGTACCTAGTCATCTACTTGCATTTGCATGCTTTCGAATTGCTAGGTTGGCAAGAGCTGGGGTGAGTGCAGGAGCTCACTCTGTCACGCGGGACTAGGGTCTTGAACTTGCGATCTTTCAATCGACAAGCTGGTGTCTTACCCGCAGAAGCCATTCTACGGTTCCATAAATTCCCCACCAGGGCACTAGTGGAATGGCACTTCTCCACACTCTGCCTAATCCCAAATCTGCTCCACAGATTTCGAGCAGGAGTCGTGAGTCTAGAAGGACCCCCAAGTTCCGCACCAGTTCCGAATGGGGCAGTGCTACCCCATCGAGAACCAAAGATGATAATTTCCCAGAAGACGCTAAGCCATCAATCCACAGCCACTCGGTCTTGCTAGGGTTCAATTGAAGCCTGTTGTTCCCCATCCAGGCCCTCACAGCCCCCAGGCACTGGGACAGGGTGGTCACTGCATCACTTACTTCACCAGGGATGGAGATATACAATTGAGTATCATCAGCATACTGATGATACCTTATTCCATGGCTAATCAAGGAACTATTAACTCAGTCAATCAACCAAGCAGCAAACAACAACCCAATCAAGGTACTACCAAGAAGAGCACAACACCCCCACCAACACAGGCAGGACAAGCCAGGGTATATAAACAGAGAGCAAGTTCCACTACCTTTTCGCACTGAAGATGTTGCCTAGCCTGGCAATGAAACGTCTGCAAGAAAACAACAAGGCTCAGAGAGCACCAAGGACTCCACATTACTTAGTAAGTTGGAACTCTTTTGTTTAAATATTGCTTTAAGTCATATTAATTAACCAAACTATGTCTGAAGATCATCACTATTATAATACACCTCATTCAAAAGGAAGAATCTAGACAAACACTCTCAAAATATTGTAATGCCACTAGGTGACCTTGTATGTATTTATAAAGGCAACATGCTGCAATGTGTGAAGGTAGGCAAGGACATTTCATATATGAATGAAAGTGGATGAACCTGTTTGTTAGGCTCCCCATACACAGCATTAACACAGTTTCAAGGAAAAATGCTTTTTTCCTCTACTGCTGTGTCAGTTTATAAATTTTAAGTCTGCACAAAATTTATATACATTTTTGTATATCCCCATTCCCCCAATACATTTATTTTTATTTATTTATTATTTAAATTTGTATCACCACCCATTTCCCCCAACGGGGAACTCTGGGCGGTTACAATACGTGCATTGAGGCAAGCAGATGTTCTGCATATAGGCCTTATTACAGGCTAATTGCATCATGTGTGCATTTTATGATTGGAGAACTACAATGCAAAAATTGTGAGCCAAAGGAGCTTGCATTCTGGTTTGTATTTTGGAAATTGTATACAGTATTACATTTGTATTAAAAGAAAACAAATAAATTTCTCTCCCATCCTTCCTTTTATTTGAGGAAAAGCATACAAAAGAGGATGATGTATCCCCCACAAGCAAGCAATTCCAGGACAAGATAAACTACTGTCTTCAAATATTTAACAAAGTTCTCTGCTCTGTTGTTATTTTATTCCCCCCCCCCATCACAAAGTCTGTCAATTTCTTTTATGAGTCCTGGGCTGGCTGCCAGAAGAAAAGAGCCACTCACACCACCTTGCAATTTCTGTAAGTGCCTTGTGATAAAGTGATGAGATTAACTCATCAGGATTCCAGTAGCCTTCCTCTACCTGGCAGTCATGCTGTCACTTCAGTCACTGTGGACTAGGGGCAATCTGGCAGACAATGATGGAAAGAGCTCCAAGGTATCCTCAGCAGCTAGAGGAGGAAGTGATGCATGCCAATGAGCAGCAAGAAAAGATGCATGGGTATTTGCAGGCATACACTTGTCCACGAGAATATGCTCTCTGAAAGTGAGTTGCTGTATCCCATGGTATCACATCCAGCTGAATCAAATGAATATTTTCCAACAATCCTTGAGGATCCATGGAACGAAAGTGGAACCTAATCTAGGAAGCAACTCTGAACTTTGCATACTTTTTCAGACACAAAAAGAAATAGGGATGTATGACATTAGCCTTTCTACGTTGGTACAATTACATATGGCCCTTGAATTGCAAAAGATGTGCCCCAAGCCCAGATTTCTTTCCTGTTGGATAACCAAAGACAAAACTGTTTCCTAATATACTGCAGCCTCCAGAAATTTGGTAAATAAGGCAGGCAGTCTCATGTAGTAACCACAGATACCTTCCAGTATGAATCACAGACCCTATTCTGCTTTTCCTTTCCCCCATCTCACCTCCTGGTCAGGCAGCTGGGACTAGAAGCTACTGCCTATTTTTATGCTACAGTGCCTTTGGATATCACATTGTTCTATGATAGAGTGAAAACAGTTACTTTTATTATTTTGTATCGATTTTGTTTTGACCATAATCTACTTTGAATATTTGTTAGAAAAGGTTTGATAAAAATGCTGAAAATAAATAAAATGTTCGCACTCATGACTGGAGACCGCCATATTTATTTCCCACCATTTCTCAAGGATGAACTGTAAGAAGATTCCTGAATGGCCATTGTAATGTATTGGTTCCTTTTGAATGACTATAAAAAAATCATTAGATGTTCTTAGGGACCATCTCCAATTCAAAACACTTCATGGAAATCCTTAGAGATAACCCCAACAGGCTGCTTAAAGAGCAGCTTCCACATGCTTTTTTATTTTATAGACTGTTTCCAAATGGCTTAACCAACTGGAATGTATCAAACAAGGAAATTTCATCAAATCAGTTTTAGAAGCTGACTACTCAATGATATTTATGCATAATCTCCAAATGGATTACACTCTTGGGGGTTTCCCAGGTTTCCCAAGTTCATTCACAAGGTATTCTATTCCTCTGCATCAATGCCCTATTCTTCCAAATGGCCCACAGGAATCATGGGATTGAGACGAGAAACAGTATACATTCCATTATTGCTCAAATTGTACTAAAGCAAACTTCATGAATCTTGAAGAAATGTCCTTCCAAATAACTCCAGAAATACCACCTCAAATACCCTAGGGAGCATTTATGAGGACTGCATCATAATAGGTATCTGGATGCTCTTTATTTTTAGTACTTCCCATTCCTTGAAGCAAAAGCACAGTGAGGCATTATGGATAGTTCACAAACACCTAGCACGGATCACAATACTACAGCCAATAGATAAATCTGCCAGGAAAAGCATCAACAAGCCCTTTTGCTGAGGAGTCATCAGCAAAAGGTCTTCTCAGGTTGGAAGCTACACCTGCACTAGCAGTAAAACCATTACTACAGTCAAAATAGGTTAGTGACAAATTAAGAACATTTTGTTCCATTCCCTAGACTCTGATTCAAAATTCCTTCCTCTGTTGGGACTGAGGAGCACTTGGCTGCAGTTACACAAATGTAAAGGTATTTCTAATGTAATTCAGAAACTATTACTCTGAAGTGATTGTCCACTAAGTTCAGGAGGCATTTCCTGACTGTGTACAACATTTGATGGACATTACTACCTCAATTCTAGGTTAATACATTTTCCATAATTTCATTTCTATCTAGTTTTGAAAAAGCAATAGGTACTAAGATTCATTATATTCCCATACCAAAAAAGGGAAACACTAAAGAATGTTCAAACTATTGAACAGTGGCACTTATTTCACATGCCAGTAAGGTAATGCTCAAGATCTTGCAAGGAAGACTCCAAATTCATGGAGCGGTGAATTGCCAGATGTACAAGCTGGCTTTAGAAAAGGCAGAGGAACTAGAGACCAAATTGCCAATATCCGCTGGATAATGGAGAAAGCCAGGGAGTTTCAGAAAAACATCTATTTCTGTTTTATTGACTATTCTAAAGCCTTTGACTGTGTGGATCATAACAAATTGTGGCAAGTTCTTGGTGGTATGGGGATACCAAGTCATCTTGTCTGCCTCCTGAGGAATCTGTATAACAACCAAGTAGCAACGTTAAGAACAGACCACGGAACAACGGACTGGTTTAAGACTGGGAAAGGAGTACGGCAGGGTTGTATACTCTCACCCTACCTATTCAACCTGTATGCAGAACACATCATGCGACGTGCTGGGCTTGATGAATCCAAGGCTGGAGTTAAAATAACTGGAAGAAACATTAACAATCTCAGATATGTAGATGATACCACTTTGATGGCTGAAAGTGAGGAGGAGCTGAGGAGCCTTCTGATGAAGGTGAAAGAAGAAAGTGCAAAAGCTGGGTTGCAGTTAAACCTCAAAAAAACCAAGATTATGGCAACCAGCTTGATTGATAACTGGCAAATAGAGGGAGAAAACGTGGAGGCAGTGACAGATTTTGGATTTCTAGGCGCAAAGATTACTGCAGATGCTGACTGCAGCCAGGAAATCAGAAGACGTCTACTTCTTGAGAGGAGAGCATTGACAAATCTTGATAAAATAGTTAAGAGCAGAGACATCACACTGACAACAAAGGTCCGCATAGTTAAAGCAATGGTATTCCCTGTAGTAACCTATGGCTGCG
This sequence comes from Charina bottae, assembly GCA_023362775.1. Classification (NCBI taxonomy): domain Eukaryota; kingdom Metazoa; phylum Chordata; class Lepidosauria; order Squamata; family Charinaidae; genus Charina; species Charina bottae. Next base: position 123,629,419 of record JALMGJ010000001.1, read on the forward strand.
AGAGCTGGACCATAAGGAAGGCTGAGCGAAGGAAGATAGATGCTTTTGAACTCTGGTGTTGGAGGAAAATTCTGAGAGTGCCTTGGACTGCAAAAAGATCAAACCAATACACACTCCAGGAAATAAAGCCAGACTGCTCACTTGAGGGAATGATATTAAAAGCAAAACTGAAGTACTTTGGCCACATAATGAGAAGACAGGATACCCTGGAGAAGATGCTGATGCTAGGGAAAGTGGAACGCAAAAGGAAGAGGGGCCGACCAAGGGCAAGATGGATGGATGATATTCTGGAGGTGACGGACTCAACCGTGGGGGAGCTGGGGATAGTGAGGGCCGACAGGAAGCTCTGGAGTAGGCTGGTCCATGAAGTCACGAAGAGTTGGAAGCGACTGAACGAATAAACAACAAAAACTAAGATTCATGTAAGCCTTCAGATTATCTGGTGATCTTATCTTATAGGTTTGTTAAGGTAATAATTGAAAGCATAGGAATCCACAGTGAACATCTTCTATGAAGTTGCTTTGTCTAAAATCACTTTCATAAACAAAATGCTAAGCTTTGATACACAGCAATAGTCAAGACTAAATTGTAAATGTGTCACAGGCTCTAATAAATCTGTGCACAATTGCATTCAACAAAGCATGATTACATCCTTATTTTAAATGGGAAAAGTGGGTGGATTAATAAAAATTCTTGAGTAGAACTTTTCCATCACTTTTAAGAAGCTACACGAGGGTAAAATTTGTTATTGGAGCAGTTGCACTGGGAAGAGTTAAGCTACTACTAACCTGATTTAAACCTCTACCCTCCAAACACCACTATGTACAGTAACAGGAAAAAAATAGACAGGGAATAAGTACATTTTTGCAGTTGTAATTGCTTTCCTGGGGGTTAATAGCAAATTCAAGAGGAAGGATTTAGATCATGGCAATGGAGCAAGAGGGCATCAAAAGCACCTGCATCTGCTTATCAAGTAAATAGACAGAAGAGCCAATCATAAACTGTCTGCTTTTGCCCCCTACAAATTAGGCAATAGGGCATAATTAAAACTACCTCATTAATGCTCCTATTCCTGTCACCCAAGGATGGGAGGGCCAGTTATGAGATTTGCTCCAACATGGGTAACAGCTATCAAAGAAAAGGATAGGAGCTGAGAAAATCTGGATGATCACCATCCTTCCAAGATGTCACATCTCTCACTGATTATTTCTGAAGCCCTAGGTGCTTCATAGGCAGCTAGGTGGAGAGCCATAAGGATTAGTCCTGGGCCTGGTGCTCTTCAACATGTTTATTAATGACTTGGAGAGAAAGGTAGAAAGAATGCTGATCAAATTTTCAGATGAAACAAAACTGGGTGGGATACCTTATATCCTTGAAGACAAAAATAAAATTCAACATGCTATTCTTATGTTACAGAAGTGAGCTGAAAATATCAGAATGAAATTTAATAGAGACAAATGCAGAGTTCCTCACTTAGGGGAAAAAATCAAATGAACATGTATAGAATTAAGAATACAAGGCTCGATAATAGTATGCATGAAAGGGATCTTTGAATTGAACTTGATCTGAAAGTTAATATATGCAAGTAGATGTGATATGGTTGCCAGAAGGGAAATGCAATTTTAGACTGTATCTACAGAAGCATAAAAGTAAAGGATCCCCCCGTACATTTGTGCAGTCGTGTCCGACTCTACGGGCCGGTGCTCATCTCTGTTTGTTAGCCGAAGAGCCAGCGTTGTCCAAAGACGCTTCCGCGGTCATGTGGCCGGCATGACGTGCGCGGAATGCTGTTACCTTCCCACCGAAGTGGTACCTATTCATCTACTTGCATTTGCATGCTTTCGAACTGCTAGGTTGGCAAGAGCTGGGGCTAGTGTGGAAGCTCACTCTGTCACGTGGGACTAGGGATTTGAACCTCTGAACTTGCAATCTTCCGATCGACAAGCCTGGTGTCTTAACCACTGAGCCATCGTGCCCCTACACACACACTCACACAGAAGCATAAGTTCTATATAAATTGCAGAAAGTAATAGTTCTAATTTACTGAGCATTGATCAATCTCACCTCGGAGCACTGTTCTCAGTTCTGGGCACCAAACTTTAGAATTCATGCAAACTGGACCAACTACAAAGTACAGCCATGTGGATAATCAGAGGATTACAAACCAAATCTTATGAGGTGAGATTAAGGGAACTGCTATGTTTGCCTATGAGAGAAGACTCCTGAGTGGAGATATAACAGCACTTTTCAAATGTCAGAAAGAACGCCACAGAGAAAAAAGTATTACCCCATAGTGCAGGACATGGAATAACGGACTTAGCTACAGAGAGGCAGATTTTGATTGAACGTTAGAAAAAGTTTCCTAACAAGCAGTTCAAGAGCAAAACCAATTAGTAAAAGAGGTGCTACACGCAAATTCACTGGATGTGTTTACGGGACATCCTTCTGTCAGGGATGCTTTATTATGATTTCTACACTGAACAGGGGTTTGAATTTAGTGTCTAAATTGTCTCTTCCAGGTCTTTGACTTTTATGTAAGCACGGATGGCTTGCAGACGTAACCCAAAATGTTGGGAAATATAGTGATGTGCAGAGGCATCCACTGGGGTGCAAGAGAAGGGCAGGTTGGCAAGTGATGAAACATTGCATGGCAATGCAAACTTCACCCTTAAGGGCTTGTGTGCAATTTCACACACAGGTATGAAGAGGCAGAGTTTGCATTGTCATGTCATGATGCATGTTTTTCTATTTTGGGTCATCATGGCTAACTGTGGATCTTTATGCTGGTATGGGAATTCACCTGCTGTCTCTGCCTTTATGTTTCTGAAGATACCATACAGAGTTGGCCCAAAAGAAGGGTATCATGAGATGTAAGGAAGGCCTGGGCAAGAACATTCTAGGAGGCCCTCCCCCACATCTGCTTTTAGATGGCAGTGTCAGCAATGCTGCCAATGCTGCTTCCTTTTCCTCTCCCTCTGCTGTCATTGCAGCTTGACCACCAATGAGTCTTCTCCCTTCCTCTTCCCCTGCCATCTCCATGATGGTCAGCATGACCTAAAAAATGAGTCTAAAAACTATGTGGCAGGCAAATCAGATGGTTGGGGGCAAGGCACCCAAATGGCAATGGAGTGAGCTTATTCATGGTCTAATGCCTTATTGGCTAAGAACCTAAAAAGGGAGCATCAGATTGAATCAGCTGCTTGATGCATACTTTTTGAGGAAATCTTCCTCTTAAAATATGATGTGCTATGGCAGATTTTTACCAGCTGGTAGCCTTCAGCATACCATTAGCACTAATCTTTGCAAGTTCTTCCATGGCCTTTCTTGAACTGTGGGTCCCATACTGTTTATCCTTGAGCCCAGCTCTAAATCTTGCTCAGGGTTCAATATTTGTTTGAAAGCTGAGGGTGATTTTTTTTCTAGTACTGGTTTATCTGAAACTGAAGCAAAGCTGGCCTTTTCTTTTTTGCAGCAGTGCATTTCTGGAGAACTTGAATTTATTTTCCCATGAGTTGAAACTCTTGGCCCACCAGACCTCCTGTTTGAGTTCCAGGATACTGCTTCTGAGGCTTCTTTGTAGATATTGTTCAGAATGTATCTTCCTCTTTTCCCCTACTTGAAGGAAGACCTACCTGACTGGCCCCCCGTATCAGCGCACGAAATCAAGTTGCTTATAGGGCAACTTAGAAAGAGGAAGGCCTCGGGTGCTGACCTTCTACCCCCAGAATTATTAAAGAACAACGTGGAGTGGTGGACTCCAATCTTAGCATCACTCTACTTTCATTGATCCCACTGGACAGATACCTGAGGATTGGGGCGTGGCTATCATAGTCCCAATTTTCAAGAAGGGTAAGAGAGATGACCCTGCAAATTATAGGCCAATAAGCCTATTAAATATAATTAGTAAGCTCTATGCCAAACACCTATATGAAAAATTAAAGGTCTGGCTGGATCAGGGAAACCTGATAGCCAATGAACAGGCAGGGTTTAGAGAAGGTTGAGGCACTATTGAACAATATGTGATTTTACGGCATTTAATTGAAAAATATTCATCGAATAAAGTAACAGCACTGTATGCTGCCTTCATAGACCTGAAGGCAGCCTTTGATTCGGTTTTTAGAAACAGACTCTGGGAGAAGCTGGAAGCAACATCAATCAATCATAGGCTTCTCCATATAATTTGTGCCCTACAAACAAATACAACCCTTAAGATCAGGTGCAATAGGCAAGGGGCTCTCTCGAAGCCGATAAAAGTCTAAAAGGGGGTGAAACAGGGATGTATTTTGGCCCCCCTACTTTTTAACTTCTATATCAATAATTTGGTGAACTGCTTAAACAAGCCAGAATTCCACCCTCCCAAATTAGGAGATTGCAGAATTGCTACGCTACTATACGCAGACGATGCTGTAGTCCTATCTAGAACCCCCACAGGAGTCAAAAGAGCTCTGAAATCCTTGGCTCATTATTGTGATAGTGAGAAGCTGGAAATAAACTATGAGAAAACCAAGATAATGGCATTCGCAAAAAGATCGAAATGTAACTCATGGAATATCTGTGAACACAAAATAGAGCAAGTGACCAGTTTTAAGTACCTAGGTATAGTTATTCATACTACAGGTTCGAGGAAAACTCACTGCGAGTATGCTGCAGCCAATGGACAACAATCGGCCAATGCTATTCTAAAATTCTTCCGATATAAGGGGGGATCGTATGTTCCAGCGGCACTTAAACTCTTTCGGGCCAAGTCATTAGCCCAACTCCTTTATGGGACTTTAGTTGGCCCCTCCCCTTCATGCTTTACATCACTGGAAAAAGTACAAGGCAAATTTATCAGAGCGTTACTTCAGATGCCTAGATGCGTGTCAAACGCACATCTACGACTCGAAACTGGAATGGTTAGGGTTGTGTCTAGAGTGTGTCTAGCCTCTCTAATCCTTTGGCTAAAGTTCAAACTATACCCTAACGGCCTTGTACCTCTTATTTTTCAAGCCAATTTTCAATCTTCATGGATCAAGGCCATCAATGCAAACCTTCTAAAGCTAGGATATTCACCAGCCACTCTTCTTGAGATGGATTATAACAAAGAGGGAAAGGCAACTTTGCAGGTACAAAGCTTTTCCTCAGAGCAATTGTTCAGATTTGTTTGCAAATAACCAGACAAATACACACAGCATGAACAGAAAGGGGGGGGGGAGGATTCTAGCAATTTATTTTATTTCCTTTTTCTGTGAAATGGAAGTGAGGGAACTTTGAGCTGTCTAGTGTGGCTCAGTGTACAGATTGGAGAGGGGGGGTACACTTTCTTATGCATAAATTATGGTTCTTATATGTTTTTAAGGTAAGCATAAGTGAAAACAAACACAAATCTCTTTCAAACTATTTCATGAAGGATGGGGACTGGAAGCTGTGGTGTGGTTGAAGTTCCCAAAGAGATTCTATAGGAAGTTCTCAATTTATTACTTTACATTACATCTTTGATATGATAGTCCAATATAATATGCAACTATCAGATTAATATGCAATCCAGAATGTAGATATCTACTTGATTTTGCAATACAGTTCCTGACTCAAACTTATTTAAATGGATTTTATATGTACATTTAGAAGAAGTTAGACAAGCACTCTGGTCATTACCAAGTCAGAAAGCTAAAGGAACTGATGGAATATCCACAGAAATATGGCAAGCAACAAAAGAAAAATCAGTCAAGGTCCTAACCAAACTATGCCAGCAAATCTAGAGAACGACACAGGGGCCAACTGACTGGAAGAGGTCAATCTACATTCCAATACCAAAACAAGGAGAATTAACAGAGTGTGCAAACCAGGGCTTTCCAAAGTGCCGCCGCTGGCGACACACCCGGTGGCAGCAGCGACACGTGCGCGCACGGCGGCGGCGCGGGGGGCGTGCGGCGGCGCGGGGGGTGTGCGCGCGCACGGCGGCGGTGCGGGGGGCGTGCGGTGGCGCGCGTGCGCACGGTGGCAGCGCGGGAGGGGCGTGCGGCGGCGCGGGGGGCGTGCGGCGGCGCGCATGTGCATGGCGGCCGCCGTGAACACGCACGCCACCGCTTCCGGGTGGTGTGGCGACACACCACGCTGTGTGTGGCGACACACTTTTGTGTCACGACACACAGTTTGGAAAGCTCTGGTGCAAACTATCGTACAATGTCCTTAATTTCACATGCTAGCAAAATAATGCTTAGGATCATCCAATGCAGATTAGAGCCCTACATGGAAAAAGAGGTGCCAGATGTTCAAACTAGCTTTAGAACAGGCTGAGGAACCCAAGACATTATTGCTGATGCATGCTAGATAATTGAGAAAGTCAAAGAATACCAAAAAGAAGTCACAATCGATTATAGAAAGGCCTTTGATTGTGTAGATCACGTCAAGCTGTGGAATGTGCTCAGAAAAATGGGAATCCCAGAACATCTCATTGTCCTCATGAGAAACTTATATACAGGCCAGGAAGCCACAGTACTGACAGAACATGATGAAACAGACTAGCTCGAGGTTGGCAAAGAAATGTGACAAGGCTGTACACTTTTCACTTATTTATTCAACCTATAAGCTGAATATATATTAAGGGAAGCTGGATTGGAAGAACATGAGCGTGGTTTTAAAATCAGAGGAGGAAACATCAATAACTTGTGCTATGCTGATAACAGTACCCAGATAGCTGAAAATGCAAAGGATCAGCAAGCCCTAGTAATAAAAGTCAAAGAGCTCAGTGAAAAAAATGGGACTAAAATTAAATATAAAGACCACCAAACTAATGACAATAAGTAGAACAACCAGCCTTAGAATTGACAATGAAGATACTGAAGTGGTGGATAGCTTCTTCCTTTTAGGATCAACCATCAACAGTAAAGGAACAAGCAGTCAAGAAATTTTCTGCAGACTAGCTCTTGGTAGAACAGCCACGAAGGCCTTGGAAAAAATATTCAAATGCCATGTGTCTATTCCTACAAAGATCAGGATGGTGCAACCATGGTATTCCCTGTGACACTCTATGCAAGGGGAAGGTGGACTTTGAAGAAGCAGGATAGGAAGAGTATTGACACTTTTGAACTTTGGTGTTGGAGAAGACTCCTGAGAATACCGTGGACAGCCAAGAAAACAAATAAATAGATTATTGAACAAAATAAACTCAGAGTTCTCACTCGAGGGACAAAGGACCACGCTCAAATTATCCTACTTCAGACACATTATGTGAAGATTTAGCTCTCTGCAGAAGGCTCTAATGCTGGGAAAGGTGGAAGAAAAGAAAAGAAAAGAAAAGAAAAGAAAAGAAAAGAAAAGAAAAGAAAAGAAAAGAAAAGAAAAGAAAAGGACAAGCAGCAGCAAGATGGATGGACTAAGTTTCAGTGGCAATGAGTGCACCGTTGGAAGACCTGAAAGATCAGGTTAGGGACAGATCGTCATGGAGAAAATCTATCTTTATGGTCACTAAAAGTCAACAATAACTTGATGGCACATAATCAAGAGAGGTTTAGAAATAAGTATTTGGGAAGAAAATACATTTAAAGAAGCACATTTGGGAGAAAATACATTCAAAAATATACACTGAAATACTACTTTTGTGTGAATTGTTAGCAGATGTGGGAAATTATAGATTTATAAATAAACATGCAAACATGACATTTATTAGAAATAAACTGATTCATCGAGCTTTAGGGAAAGAATTTTCAAACTGTGTAAGCTCTTTGACAATTTAGTATTTCAATATCAAAGGCCTCTTTTTTCATTTTAAAAAATTACAAGGGAAGATTGTGAAAAAAAACCCCATTCTTTATATATGCTGGAATGATTCTGTTGTTGTTAAATTTTGAATACTAGTAACTCCATGTTTGTTCTCAGGTTCCAATATTCATGCATATGTTTTAAACCCAACAAACACACATTTTAAATATACCAATTGTAACTGATGGGTACATATTTTAGCAACTGAAATGCCTAGCAATTCTATGTGTTCATGGATATGGGTGATCATTTAAAAAATAGCTGCCTCCCACCTTGGTATCTCTGAACTATGTTGCAATTACAACTTTCAGAAATCTCTTTTTAGCCAAGCAAGTTTTACAGAAAGAAATAGAAAAAAAAATACAAACTACCAAAACAAAAACAAACAAACAAACAGAACCAGAAAAACAAATATAATTTCTTTCTGTTTTAAACTTGAATGATAGATCATACAAATACAGTTATGAAATTCAAAACAAATGGTAAATACACATTTTTCTGTTCCTGTGAAGAGGTACAGTATTTAAGATTCCATTAATCCATTGTAATCACCACTGTTGCTGCAGAGAAGAAACACTATCCAAGCTGTCCCTTTGCAAGTAAGGCCTCTCCAAAACAAAGATCAGAATATGCTTTGAAATGCAAAATACATTAATGTTTGAACATTAAACATTAAAGCATCACTCCATAGTAAATGAAACATGTAAAAAAACACTGATTGAAATGATGGTTTTATCATTTCAATCACATGTTGCTTATTTTTCTAACTCAGTGCTGTTGCTCATTCTTCTGAGCCTGCATGAATGTTAAAAAAAACTCAGGTGTTTGCAGGATCCAATCAATATGTGTGACAAAAAAGTTTTGGAAGCCACATAGCAAGTGTTCTTTCAATCATGTATGGAACAAGAAGCCACTGAAGAACTTTCCCTAAACTGCTTTTAGAAAAAGCTGCATCCCTCTGTTTAACCTGGCAATTATATCTGACCTGTAGCTCTGCTCTCAAAAAGCTATACAACACACGGATACTTATTTCTATGTTTCCAACAGAATATACTGATGAACCCCCACTGCCTAGCTTCCTCTACACAGAATATAGAAAATGCTGGTTTGCATGTCATAAAGGAAGGTAACTAAAGAATCAATTGAATGGAGGAGCATAGCAATCTACCCTACTCAAGCCTATACAGAATTACCCTCGGCAATGTTTGTTCAGATTTGAACACCCTTAGCAGCAAAAGCTGGAAACAAAGTCAGTCTCCTTTTCACATGTCTATTTCATTTCACTTTACAGGAGTCAAGATAGTTTTGGGAGTGAATGCAAAATACTCTCCATTTCAGACTCTGTTGGTTTGCAAAACTGTAGATAACGGGATGTATATTATCATACACTGAGTCTACGTAACAGCCAGTTCAGTCTAGTGGTTAAGTCACCAGGCTAGAAACCAAGAGACCGTGAGTTCTAGTCCCGCTGTAGGCACAAAGCCAGCTGGGTGACCGTGGGCCAGTCACTTCCTCTCAGCCCTAGGAAGGAGGCAATGGCAAACCACTTCTGAAATCTTGCCAAGAAAATTGCAGGGACTTGTCCAAGCAGTCACCAGGAGTCAACACTGACTCCAAGGGACAAAAAAAAAGAGTCTATACTACGTGTAAAGTATTGATATGCACACATATTGAAAAATGAAGCAGATATACCTTTGTAGCTTGAAATGTATTGATTGGCAAACTGACAGAATAGCAGATTAATGATTACAGTTTATCACATTATATTACCATAATAAGGTCAATAAAACGCAGTGATTTTTGCAGCATGGCCATTCTCTGAAATGAAGATTTAAACCTTCTAGCACTTTTCAGTTACATACCCTTATAATCTTTTATAATTTTTTCTTTTGACGCAAGATCAATATTCTTCCTATGTTATAGAAGGGAAACTGAGTGTGATCTGTCAAAGTCAGCTCAATCCAGTTTCTACCTGTTGAACAAGTATATTTTGCTTGTTTGATACATGCGTAAGAACTAAAAGCAGCTAGAAAGTAAAGCAAAATGTCATATTTCTTTGACATATGGTTTTCACTAGTGGTTAGTTACTTCTGACAGTTTCATTAACATCAATAGAATATGATAATATAATCTAGAATAGATTCTTCCATATACAAGAGATTTAGTACAATAGTTATATTGTGTGATATAATTAGAAAATGATCACCATCATGTTCTATTAAAAAAAGAAGTGGAATTTGAATGTCTATTTATTTGGATCTAAGAATGACTGTACACAATAATACATAGGAAGTGGACCAGTAGTTAACTTACTGGGATGTCTACAGGAATGGTTAAAAATGATCAAGATGGCAGCCACAACCATGTGATCAAAACCCTGCCCTTTTTTGCATGCATTGTAACACATGTAAGAGAGGATACAGCTTTTGTGGCTGCCATCTTGACCTTTTTGACCCCCCAGGATGCCCTTATAAGTTACATTTTATTCTTGTAACGTCAGCTATTAATCTGAATCACTCTGTAAAAATATGACCAGTTTCTTGGTTTGGCATGAGCTTTATAGCACAAAAAACTTGTTGGTAGCTTAATACCACAGAAAATGTATTTATTTTCAAAAGCAGAAATTTTCCGTAGTAGTCTAAGGGTATTTCTCTCTTTCTTAGAGAAGCAACAGTAACTGAATGAAAGACTGCTTGAATATGCAGGATGAAATCTTAATTCAACTTTTACATCGTTAACAAGAGAGTTAAACATCCACTTCTGAAGGAGAAACATTTAGTGACATCTTTGGTACTCAACAGATTTATACAAATTAAACTCCCCAAACATCTAAATTCTCAAAATTTGCAGTTGAGAGCTTAATAGGTTGAAAGCCCATTTCTACTTAAATGAGAATGCCTAATAGCCCAGGGAGTTCTCTAGATCCCATTCTGGAAGGTGCTGTACCATCTCATTCTCTGAATACATCTTCCACCCACAAAAACAGATAGTTCTGGCCTGACAGAGCAGAGCTACTCTTGTGTTACTTCCAAATTTTGGAGTGCTTTTTCTTCAATTACTAATTCTCACCCCTAACATTTTGAAAGGAGGTAAAATATATCTATTAATTAAAGATATTAATATATCGTTAACCTGGTCTTTTAATTAAAGATATTAATATATCTTTAACCTGGTCTTTTATAACTGACAGTATTGTTTTTCCAACTATAAATATGGTTTATGTTATTTCTATCACTGAAGAGAACTTTATTTTCTAAAACATGTTAGACTATGTGAATGAGCAAACAAGTATAGAAATCATATAATCTGATTTACATAGAGATGCAAAAAACTGAAATAAGCCAAGTTATTTACTGCCAGGATTCAGAAAATTCACTCAGGGTTTTGTGCCAAATTATAAGACAAGAAAAATGTTGCTAATGTTAGCAAAATGGTACTGACTGTTCAGGCTTTATTGTGACCCTTTGCTGTCTAAATTCACATTGCTCGCTCTTCAGCCCTAATCTCCTCTGAATATTCAACATAATTAGCCCTTTTCAGTTCCAGGATAAAACCCTACAATGGATTGTGTGTGTCAGCTAACAAAAACTGTTTCAGATAACCATTTCACTTGCATTCTCTCTCCCAGGCCCCCTACCTTGAATTGTTCGTTTGAAGAAGGCTTTGCATGCTTCACAAGAGGCCACTCCATAGTGGTATCCAGATGCAATGTCCCCACACACTAGACATAGCCTTTTGGGGATGGCGTTGAGCATATACTCGCATTTAGTGGGTGAGTCTTCCATAATAGCACTGGCACAGTCGTCATATCGCTTGCGGCAAGGCCCACCACCAATCCCTGCACTGCCGAACATGGGTGGTGAGTCCAGGCCATTAGGATGGCCACCAATAGTGATGCCATAACCCCCACTGGCATCAGATGAGCCACTAGGACTGTGGTGGCTAATGGCGTCAATCCCAGAGGATGGACTGGATGGCTCAGTCTTGATGAAAGATCCACAACTGGAGGTCAGGTGCCGCTCATCTGTGGACATTCTGCCTAGCAGCCTGTGGGTCGCAAGGATAGAAAAAAACATTAGCTGATGGAATACCTAGTCCAAGTAGATCCCATTCTGACTACTGAATAATACAATCACTACCAGCATACCTTTATGATCCAGCCCAGATAACGTGTTAAATCTATGGAATGGGGGAGAAAAATGGATTCAGTTGCATTTGTAAGTTGGGCATCCATATACAGTACATTGGATCTATAAATAAATAAATTTTAAACATAATAAAACTGAGGCACTGAAATTGACAGATTTGTCATCCCTAAACTTCCCCAACCAATATATAACCAAAATATAGTTAGCACTCAAGATTTACAGTACTGTAACTTTTGAAATAGAGTTTTCTATTTAATTAGAAACTATAAAACTATAACTATAAACAAGTATAAACAAGTATAAAACTATACTTGTTAAAGAAAACAATATAAAAAACTACATTGGGAAAAATGGCTTGAAAAATTTAATAAATTGGGCAAAATAATAAAAACATGCTAAAAATGCACATGAACATTCATATGGACTTTACCAAAATAATATTAATAATAATTACAAACTGATGTGGAAATGTGACAGAAGAATATTGGAAAAACTAAAAGAAATGGAAATTACCAGATTCATTTGTCCCTGGCTTTCTAAGGGATGTAAGATAGTTCCAGAAAAAAATATATACATCCCTAACTATAGCACAAACAAATGGGTTTCTAACCAGGGCATCACATAAACATTATCTTTTTTTCAGTTTCTTCTCAATGAATCACTATGTTTTTATAATACTACCCCATGATCGCAGATATCTATTCTCTTCTATTATATCATTTTAGAAAGACATATATAGCCAGAAAAAAAACAGCTGCTAAATCTCTAAGAACAGAGCAGACATGACAACAGATGTGTGGAGGGTTTAGGAAGTGGCTTTACCCAGCTCCTCTATATATGCATGGGACTTAGATGCGGATGAATATAACTTTTGCCCATCCTCAGCAAACATCCCTGAAATCACTGTGGTACACACTGCAACAAGATTTGAGAATTTCTGCTAGCTGCATCCATCTTTGCAAGTTCCCATATAATATTTTTCCATAAGAATCGTTATCTGGCTAATTGGTATGATTAGTGCTTTAAGAGCTTCATGCAATTTTTAAAAGCCAGAGTGATGAATCATTACCACAACAGTCCTGCATGCAGATAACTTTCATGAAATCATATTGGAAAGGCAATGTAGAAGCCTCTTTCCAACTTTTTAAAGTTCTTCTGATTATAGTAATAATTAAAACAAAACAAACACACGGCTCTTCTCCACAATGGAGGCATAGTGTTCAGGGGCTTATTTTAAAAAGGGGGAAATGATAGAAGATTATAAATAATATTGTGGAGATAATTAATAGGGGAAAATGTAACCCTCTGTTGGAACACTGCAATCCATGCAGCTGGTTCACTATATGACACAGAAGGGCAGTACATTCAGGGCAGACAAAATTCCATGAGACTGATACAGAAGAAGAAAAGGAAAGGAAGATGATTTCCTCAGCTTTGCTGACAGACCAGATCTCCTTCTCCCTCATCTGTCACCCTGTCATTCCATCAGTTGATTTGATAAGAATGTAATTTATCTGTTGCTCATTTTTTCTCTCTTCCCTCCCCATCCATTTTTTTCTTTTGTATGATGTCTTTTAGACTGTAACCTTGTGCAAAGGGACTTCTTCCTTTTTTCACTTTTTAAAAATAACTGCTCAGTAAAGTAAGTGAGGAAACAAAGGAATAAAACGGGGTACCCCCCCCCCCAATGCAAAATGAGCCTATTGAATTCATTGTCCTGAAATGTGGTCCCTGGATGAGAGAATTTTAAAAACTTTTTAGACAAATTATGGAATTAGGATATATCAAGAATTATTAGACTTGATAGCTAAATAAAACTTCCAGGTTCAGAAGCAGTATTACTATAAAAATATGCAAGGGGCCAACAACAATGGAGGGCCTTTGTCTTCTTCCTGTGCATCCTGATGCTTGACAAATACTCCTTGTAAAGCTCTTCTTATACTTTTATGGCCATCCCACAAAGTCCATATTCAATACAGCCATCATTCTAATAAAACTGCTAGGTTTTTTTTAAAGTGAAACACCATCCCACATTTGCTCTTCTGCTGGACCAATGTAAAATGAATGCAAGTATAAGAAAGGCACATAGAATTCAATACTACTCAGTAAGACAAGGATGACAGGTCTTTTTATCCTAGGATACATCCACAAAGAAAAAGCATTTTGCTTGTGTCTGGTTTCTTAAGCAAGGGTGTTAAATGAGAGAGATTTGATCCATCTCTCCTAAGAACTGATGAAGGCATCTCTATTGCTATTTCTGGTCTGATGGAATAGGCCTACAAAATCTAAACACAACACTATTTTCATCCTCCTCCTTTCCTTTCCTTTCCTCCTTTCCTTTCCTTTCCTTTCCTTTCCTTTCCTTTCCTTTCCTTTCCTTTCAAAATACTTCCTATAATCCTTTAAACATCTTCATTGTCCTTCCTTGGATCTTCTCCAAATTGTCTTAGGAATAGCAATGTACCCAGACAAGAATAATGAACCTGAAATACAGATGGATTACTCGGGGGAGCAGAGAGTCTGCTTCCTAAATACAAAGTCTGAACTATTACTTATATACAGTAGCTATCCTACCACTTGCTCCCTAAGCCATATATCAGGTTGCAGACTGATACCATTTCTATCCCCTCAGATTTCTCTAGCACAGCATATTAGCCCCTTTGCAATCCGTTAGTTGTTGCAATCCTTCCTGCTACTTTCAAACTCATGGCTACTGGCAGAACTTCTATGCGCTCCTAGGAGTTTCTTAGACATAAACTTCTCCTTTCCTAGTGCGAAAAACACAAGATGCTCCCAAGACAGCCAGGGAATTGCTAGTGAGATGAGAAATCACATGGCTCCAATGCAGAAGCAGTTACCTGCAGGAAGCTTTGGATTCTAAATGCATCTCTTTAAAATTCTGCCTCCATCAGGAGTTTCTCTCTCTTCCCCATCCTCACCTGTAACTTTCCATCACTAAGTTTTCCCCCTTGAAAGCAGCAAATGTTACCTCTAGGGTTTTGCTTACATAAAGGCAGCAAAAGGAAAGACTTTCCCTTTAAAAAGGTTTTGAACTCAAATGCAGCCTGGAATTTTTAAAAATGAATAGATATTGGGTTTTTTAAATGTAAAAAGGCTGTAGAACTGCTAAAATATTTTTTATCAAGTACTTGTTCCCAATTCAGTCTTCAAATCTTTCAATCTCAGCATAAATTTAAGACATACTATCAGGATTACATCAGTGTCACAAATTATACATACATACCATTGGCAATCCTAAAGAGGACAGATTACATAGACCAGATTGGAGTTGACTGTAGGGGTGATGGTTTGATATGAATTTGTATTATAGTTTTATTTGTATTTACTCATATTTACTTGTATGTTTATAATGGCTTTTTATTTTATCTTCTTTTTACTTGATATGGTCAAAAGACTAAATCAATAAAGTATCTATCTATCTATCTATCTATCTATCTATCTATCTATCTATCTATCTATCTATCTATCTACATTTTGTACTGGTCCTGGCAGTCAAGAAATGAAATACTTTTGATAAGCCTAATCCTACTACCAAATTCAATTGTACCCTATCCCAATGTTTAGAATGATTTGAATCCTGTATTTAATTTATTTTATTTTATCCCACTTCATTTTGGGATATTTTTGTAGCCTACTTCATGTTTCTTTAAGTCTTGCTCTCTCTTGCTGCCTTTCTCCTCCCTTGTCTTTGTATTTGCTTAGTTTGGGTCAAGGGGAAAGAATGAAGAGGGATACCTAACAAGAGTAATATGGTATTTCACCATTAACAACAAAAAGTTTCAGTAAACTTTTTAAGAGAAGTAGTTTGGCATAATGGTTAAGGCACCAGGCTAGAAACCGGGAGACTGTGAGTTCTAGTCCCACCTTAGGCAAGAAGCCAGCTGGGTGACCTTGGGCCAGTCACTCTCTCAGCCCTAGGAAGAAGGCAATGGCAAACCACTTCTGGAAATCTTTCCAAGAAAACTGCAGGGACTGCAGCTGTCCAGGCAGTTGCCAGGAGTCAACACTGACTTGAAGGTAACACCCACCAACCCACCCCTTTAAATAAAATATAACTCCCTAAATAAATTATAAGGAAAGTTTTCCATTTCAACAAAGAGGTTCCTGGAGCTTGGCATTAAACTCTTTCCATGCAAAAGGCAGCTCCGCTCTGATGCTACAGAAAACAGTGAGTTGAATGGGACGTCTCTGCTCACCTACAGTAGCTCTCAACGGTATCTGAGCAGCTCAGGGCACAAGAGGCAGAGGTCTAGCAAAAAATGATAATGATATGGAAAAAATGAAAATGGTGCCAGTAAATATTAAGTTTATGTTTTGTCATACTCCCATACCTGATTTCTGTTTTAAAAGACTTGTCCTAAAGAGATCGAGTATAACGATGGACATTTGTAAAGTCCTTTGAGAAAGTAACTAAAAAGCAACAGGCAGGATTAACCGAAAGACGACTTTCACAGGACGACGGCATTTGCAACTCTCTTTACTTACAAAAATATCATGAGATGCATACTGTGGTTTAGAGGGAGGGGATATGATATTAATTGGCAAATTGGATTTGCTTGGAGAGTTCGCTAATGAAACCCTGGGAAACTGGTGATTTTAGATCTTCTCATTTTAGCTCCCTCCGGGGATGAGCTGCATAGAAGATGATGAAGTGATTTTGAATCTCTAGGATAATCTTAGTCTTGGATAGTTGGGCACGTGATATTGTGGAATCAATAAATTAGGATTTTCTGTCTCAGGTTGATTCATGGGATGAGTTTTACGGTTTTAGAATCCAAAGGGAGAACAAAAATGAATTTGCATCCCAAATTAATTAGCAGTATACTCAACTGAGCCATGCACATTGATAGTTTCTTGGTCTAAATATAGTTGCTGCAGCTTTTTTGATGCTGCAGCCGACAGTGTTAATGAATTAAAACAGAAAAGTAAGTTCAAGGGTACGCAGATTGGTTGGGTTGAGATATTTTGATTTCCAGGTTTACACATCAAGAATAAGACCTAATATTACACATTGGATGTTGAACAAAAATGCTAAATAAAATATAGAACTTTTCTACCAACTGTATTTTGATTATCTGCCATATTCATCAAAATAATTTCCAGAGGACAAAGCTGACTGCACACAGGATATGCTCAACCAATGTTGAGGTCCAAAATTAAGATTGTCCTAAAAATCAACAGGTTTTTATAAAGCTGTACTGTACTGGATATCTTCCATCCAGTAGCATAACTAGAAATGATATTTATTAGAAAAACCTCCCTCTTCTGAGACTAGAACCCCCTTTTAAAACAATTGTGGAATTTTCAAGGTGTTGCCATAGTTTAACAAACTGCTCACAAGCATCTCAGCTGCCTGCCATCTAAGGGCCGGGGGTTGACCACTCCTGCTTTAAAAGATGCCTTTGATTCTGAGCAATGAAGGAAATACACTCCTTTTCCACTATTGATTAAAAAATTAATATACAATCCACGTTATGTATTTGCACTATAAAGCATATGCATTCAGGTACTCTTCAGAGATGTATTGTTAAAAGCAAGGAAAATACAGAATAACAGTTTTATAAATAAAGAAAATTCATATCCATAGTTGTATTAAAATGGCTGAAACATTTTTTAAAATCCAGTGCTTTCATGTACCGCATTATGTTCTAACCCATATAGTATGAGAAACTAGCAAATGGTAGGGAATATAGCATTTTTGGAAATTATATACTTAAGCACTTTCTGCAGAGCATACATGTAACAGAGGTGGGAAACCTGCGGCCTCAGCATTACATGGAGCTCTTGAGATTGCCTTTGGCATTCCTTTAGGCCCTTCCAACATGGTTCTCAAGAGATATTTTGATTTCTGCAGTTTCCCATCATTCTAAGATAGTAAAATTGTAGTGCAAGTCCTCAAATGGGAATATCCTGCTTTAAGAAACTCTCCGTACATGTGAGTTGTGCCTTCTACACACATTTTGCTATTCTTGGTCTGTTAAGGAATGTTAAGTATATCCTTTAGCCACAAAAAAATTGGCCACCATTAAGCCCAACAGCAGATTTTATGGGTGAAAAGAACTAGAAATAGAGAAACTGAAAATAATATTTCTATCACATTACTATGAACAAAATTTAACCATGCATTTTAGCATTCTTAGTCCAGAAAATGTAAAATACAAATTATATTGAATACTAATAAACATTATGGTATACAAACTGATAATAGCAACAGCTGTAATACAAAGAAAGAAAGCAGAAAATAAACTGATTAAAAAACAAAAATACTAAAACCTAAAAACAATGCTGTGAGATTTAAAATCAGAGAACAATTTCTCAGGAGGAAATATACAGACTATGATTAGACTGAAAATCCCCTTGTAGAATTTACTGGATTTATATGGCATCCTTTTCAATAACCTCAGCAGTTTCTACATTCAACGGAAGAATAAAATCCCAATGTCAACAAAATATGACTTAAAACACATAACACATCATTAAATAATATAAAAAGTATAATGGCACAAAGAAGGTATGCACTAAGTGTATGAGAAACAAATTTATTTATTTGTCAAATTTCTCTGCCGCCCATCTTGTATACGACGACTCTGGGCGGCTTACAGATAATAAAATGACAATCAATAAAAACAGTATAAATACACATAAATACAAGCACAAGTATAAAAATACAAAAGTATAAAATATAAAATATAAAATTCAAGATGGCAATAGGATCTTATCCTTGGCACAATGACGGTGCCAGCCACCCGCAAAAATGGCTATCCCCCATCCCAGCCCAAGGGAGGTGGCATAACCATGTCTTCACCCCCTTCCGGAAGGCCGGAATATGTAAAGTACGCTGTCAGTTCAAAAGCATGTACAGAAGGAGCAGAGTTCATTTAGGAGCATGTAGCTATTTCTTGTGTGGTATTTCCTCATCATAATTTCATGCAGGAAAACTATGGCAGTATAAGCACTATTACCAAAGAAATGAAGAACAATTTAATCTACTGAACATTTTATAAAATGTTTATAGAATTGCTAGAGAATTTACATCATAAAAGATAATAGAATCTACAGTAAACACAAATCCACAGTATAATATATATATATAAAAAATCCCTTCTCACCCCTATGGGTGGTATGTGTCTTCCTCAACCTCGGGTCCTCTACCAGAGGCCTGGGCGTTTGAGGGTTCTGCGCAGTATCTTAGCTGTTCCTAGCACTGCACTCTTCTGGACAGAGAGCTCTGATGTTTCTTGGATCTGTTGGAGCCACTCTCCCAGCTTGGGAGTCACAGCCCCGAGTGCTCCTACCACCACTGTGACCACTTTGGCCTTCACTTTTCACATCCTCTCTAGTTCCTCCTTCAGGCCCTGGTACTTCTCCAGCTTCTCATACTCCTTCTTCCTGATGTTGCTGTCACTTGGCACCGCTACATGTATCACCACCGCTGTATTCTGGTCCTTGTCTACTACCACGATGTCTGGTTGATTGGCCAGTACCTGCCTGTCCATCTGGATCTGGAAGTCCCACAGGATCTTAGCCGTCATTCTCCACGACCTTCTGTGGAATCTCCCATCTGGACTTTGGAGGGTCTAGCCCATATGCTGTGCAGATGTTCCTGTACACAACAAAAACTACTTGTAAACAAAAACTACTTGGTTGTGCCTTTCAGTGTATGCTGTTCCTGCCTGCATTTTACACCCTGCCACTATGTGTTGGACTGTCTCTGAGGCCTCTCTGCACAGTCTGAACCTCAGATCCTGTGTCGTAGACCCCTGCTTCTATGGATCTGGTGGTTAGCACCTGTTCTTGTGCTGCTATGATCAGTGCCTCAGTGCTGTCTTTTAGTCCAGACCTTTCCAGCCACTGGTAGGATTTCCCAAGGTCAGCCACCTCAGCTATCTGTCGATGGTACATCCCATGCAGGACCTTGTCTTGCCGTGGCACTTCCTCTGCTTGATCTTCCTTCCATGTCTGCTGCTGCCTTAGGCATTCTCTCAGCAGCTCATCTTTAGGTGCCATCTTACTGGTGTACTCCTGGATGCTCTGGGTCTCATCCAGGACTCACCAGACCTCTTTCCATCTGGTGTACAGTATCTGGGTGTTGGACTTGGGGTGGAAGCCTTCGTACATTGTGAGGAGCTTCCAGGTCTTCACATCAACAGCTTCCATGTCCTCCTTTGGCCAGCTCACTATACCAGCAGGGTATCTGATGACTGGCAGGGCATTTTTGTTGTTGTTCAGTCGTTCAGTCGTGTCCGACTCTTTGTGACCTCATGGACCATAGCACGCCAGGCCTTCCTGTCCTCCACTGTCTCATACATGTTTATTTTATTTTATTTATTTTATTTATATTACCTCCCATCTTCCCCCAAAGGGGGAACTCTGGGCGGTTTACAATAAAACCGGAGTTAAAATACAAAACAGATCCCAATGGAAGTGAAATAAATATATAATATCATTATAATTATTAAAAGATATAAATAGAATGAAATGAAATGAAATCCAGATGGCTACAGTTCTTCCTCAAATCCTGAGCGCAAGGGCCATTCTCAATCCATTCTAGGGCGCTAGCCATCCCCAAGAATGACTATTTCCCCTCCCATCCCAGGCTTGGTGGCAAAACCAGGTTTTCAGTTTTTTCCTGAAGTCCAGGAGTGAGGGGGCCTGTCTCACCCCTGGGGGAAGGATGTTCCAGAGGGAGGGCACTACTGCAGAGAAGGCACGCTTCCGAGACCCCGCTAGGTGGAATTCTTTTAAAGATGGGGTCCGTAACATGCCCTCTCTGCATGACTGGGTGGGACAGGTCGATTCAATAGGGACGAGACGGTCCCTCAGATAGCCTGGTCCCATGCCATGTAGGGGTGGATCTTGTTCTTTCCATTGAGCTGGCTCTTCAGGACCTGTCTTATCCTTTGGTGGTATTTGAATGTTGCTGTCTTCCTTGCCTCCTCATCGTGGTTCCATGTGACTGTGGGATACCAAGGTACTTGTAGCTGATCTGTATGTCTGCTATGTGGCCCGCTTGTGTGTGTGTGTGTGTGTGTGTGTGTGTGTATAATATAATATAATATATAAAATATATAATACATTATAATATATAATACATTATATATATAATACATTATATATACTGTATAATATATAATGGTGTACAGTATATATATAATAGAGAGGTAAATTATAAGATAAATTTAGATCTAAAACACCAGGAACCTCTCTTGTCACCCCCCTGGATCTCGGAATGAGAACATATTTGGGTGAGGGGAGGCTATACTGTAGTAGATGATCTTGGTGTCAGGATAGATACAATTGGAAAATGTTCCATCAGAGATCCAGAGCCTTGCAGTGTAATATAGTTTTAAAAAGTAACTTGAATTGGGACCGAAAAGAATTGGAAGCAGTATAGGTGACAGATTTGCATAACAGGATTGCAACACCAGATCTTATTCAGATTGACTTCCATCTGGACCAGGCACCTGTTTTATGCATGCCAGAAGTAAACAGTCATGACAATCAAGAACTGAGCAGACAAGTGGTCCTTACTGAGCATTTTGCTCCATAAGATATTTAAAGTCTCAAAAGCCCTTGCAATCCATTTACTTCCAGTGGCTATCCTAATAGTTCCCCCACATGGAGACTGTCACTGTTAATTTAAATCTCAGCCAGAAATGAACTGACAATTACACATTGTAAATTCTTCAGGTATTATTCTCCTTCCAAATAGAAAAAAGTCTACTATGTATTCCACTCACACGTTAGGACAGCACATGTTTGCCATAGCAGCCACATCTAGTAAAATATGAAGAAGCTGGAAGTTAATCTTAGTTCTTAGAGTACAGCACCATGGACAGTTCTGAATGGGCCCTCATTGCAATCTATTATACAGTCTGCTCAAATCTTGCGATAGCTTGCAAATTTTGGGAGTTGTAACTTCTCCCAAAATTTAACTTTATATAAATTGAAGAGAGGAACAAATAAATAAATGCTATAATACAAATAAGAAGTGTGAATTATTTTTGTTCCACTTTTAGAGGTTACCTGTCTTTGCTTAAGAATCAGTTAATTGATTACACATTATTGACAAAATGGGCAATTGTTTAATTGCTTTGCATCAAATTTGCCTTACTGCAGATAAATTAGGAATATATGTTAAAGTTTTTAATAATAGTATTTGCTTAAAAATGTCCTACTGGTGATATTTCTAGAATGCAAAAAGGGATAAACTACATTGCTTTGAGATTACCCTTTTATTCCATAATGTTAGCTTCCCTCAATTTAAAAAATTAAGGATGATAAATCTCAGTATATTCTAAATTAGGTTTCAATCCTGCCAAATTTAACTGGGAACAAGTGCTATTGAATTGTGTAGGCTTCACTATTGAGTAGATGGATAGGTTAACTTCTATGTGCTCATTTATTTATTTATTTAATTTATATTTCAAATTTCGTCACCACCCTTCTTGCACAAAGCGACTCTAATTAATATAATTAGGAATGAAGAAGCTCCTTTATCTACTTAAACTGTTCCTTAAATTGCCACCTTCAGTGTAATAATTCCTCGAGATAATTTTTTAGTAAAGAATAATATACTTATCTATATTCATAAGTAAATGAAGATTGGTTGGAGAATACTGTATTGATATTTGTAACACATCAGATTGGGAACCCAACTTGTTTTCTTATTTAGTGTTACTCTGTATCCGTATCTTATCCCACCTACTGTATGTGGGTTTATTCTTTTTCTACACTGTGAGGTTTTTACTTTTGGAAAATTGAAAGTTTATGGTTGAAAGAGAAGGAGAAACTCAGATGTAAACAACTCCCCAGTCAACCTAACTACTCCCCACCCTGTGAACCCAGTCTCAAGACATGGCTCCAAGGACAAGTTTTTCTAGCAACCTGAGAAGAACTGGGTAATAGTCTACTGATGAGAAGTTGGTGCAGACCCCGTTATTCCAAAGGAATTGAAAATACTGGGGGTTTTCTTATAGTGGCGATAGGGTGATTTGATTCCATATCTTTTTATATAAGACTGAGCCTTGGATTCAGAATTTGGAACAACAAGAAATCAGTAGAGAAACTGTATTAGAGATAAAATGTATTCTTTTAATCCAGCATCCAGGCAGGTCCTGCAGATGGCCACTATCTACCATCAAGTTGCCATAAACATAAAATGGAAAGCTAGAAATATATATTGTACAGAGCTAAAAATTCAAGGACCTAAATTCATCCATGTAAAAAAAGGTAAAAGTAAAGGCTCCCCCCACACATTTGTGCAGTTGTGTCCGACTCTAGGGGCCGGTGCTCATCTCTGTTTGTTAGCTGAAGAGCCAGCGTTGTCCGAAGACACTTCTGTGGTCATGTGGCCGACATGATGCACGCAGAACGTGGTTACCTACCCACCAAAGTGGTACCTATTCATCTACTTGCATTTGCATGCTTTCGAATTGCTAGGTTGGCAAGAGCTGGGGCGAGTGCGGGAGCTCACTCCATCATGCGGGGCTAGGGATTCGAACCTCCGAACTTGCAATCTTGCGTCTTACCCACTGAGCCACCATGTCCCCCACTAAATTCATCCATGTACTACTGATCAAATCACAAAATAAATAACATGAATACATTTAGCTCATTATCAAGTAATTAAATCGGATGAATATTTTCTACTATGTCTAGGCTGATTTTACAGATAAATTATATTAATGACATTAAGGCTAAATTTTTATACACAGCTAGGAGTACATCTCATTTAATTCAGTGGGATGTACTTTTAGTAAACATATTAAGATTATGCTACTAATTTCCTAATACTTTATTGTTTTCTACTACCTGAAATGACTAATTGCTAGAACTTTGAAAACTAATTAGTCCAGGTCTTTACTTTAAGATAATTTGGTAGGTTGATTCTGCTCATGGAGTACTTTCCTGTACATACTACAAATTCCTTCTACTGTCAATCAATATAATCTAAAACTTATATAAAAACATAACATTCATATTATGGTCTGGTAAGTGATAGGCAAATAGGATTTCCAATTAGGATTGTGATCTATTACTTGATGTGAAAATGTAGAATAAGTTCACATAAGATCATTTATATATGAACCAGACTCAGAACAAATTCCTGGACTTCATTACTACAGATGTTATAGGAAAAGAATAAAGACACATAAGTATTTCCCAACTATAACCTATACATACCAAAGTGGATTAGAATTCCTCTTTTTCTTTTTTACTGCCTTTCTGTGAAACAGTGGGTCTCTTCACTGATAACAAAGGAACTTGCAGGTGGTTATTTATAAAACTGTCTCCTGAATCCTTATCAGTCTGGGAACTGACAGAAAGTAACCAACAGAGAAGACTTAATGGATGAAATAGAAGTAGCAAGAATATTGCAGAAAACTGGCTATGTAAAATTGAAAATCTTGATTTCTAAATCATAGGATGTAGTAGTTCCATTTTCTCAAGTACTGCATCCATTCTGGGACCATACTTTTTAAGGGAGATGCAGGCAACCAGAATAGGTTTAGAAAAGAGCAACAATTATGATCAAGAAACTGGAAACTAGATCCTATAATAAGAAACTGAAGGAACTGAATGTGGTTAAGTTTGAATAGACTGAGTAGCAACAGGACTCTTGAAAAATCTGAAGGGACATCACACAGAAGAAAATCAAGCTTTGTCCTCTATTGTTCCAGAGTGCATGTAACAAAATAATGGATTTAAAATACAAGAAGGTACTCTAGTTGGATGTTAGGAAATGTTTTTAACAACAAGCAAAATTTGACAGTGGACCAAATTATCTAAAGAGATGATGGGGTATTTTTCATTGGCTCTGCTAAGACAGAGATTGAACTGCCATCTGTCAGGGATTTGGATGTGGTGTACTAAGTTAGGAAGCTAACTTAGTATAGCTTATATAAATGTTTGAAAACTTTTGCCAAAGAATTCAACACAAACTTCATTCAACAAATTACCACACTCTTGCAAAAGAAAGTTTCCTAATGGATTATATTCATTATTTATACAGGTGTACTGGGATGATATATAGGATTATGTTGGTATATTCAGATAGCTATATCAGCACCTACATATTTATTCAAGACCAAAAAAAAGACAACATAGAAGCATGCCTAAAAAGCAGCGTGAACTTCTGCCTACTACTTTCTATTCTCAAATTAACCTGTAAAATTGCAGTTAAAAAATAGCATACTATAAACTGAGAACAAGTGCACATCAGGAAACTTCAGGCAGTTGTGGTAAGTCAGGCAAAGGAAGCCAAACTTTCACTTAATGCAAGAAAATCACAAAGGCCAAGAGTTCCCAAGGCAAGATAAATTGGACATTTTTTTATATGCAGTAACAATCAGTGCTATGTTAAACATGAGCAAAGCACATGCACTGAGGTATCTCAATGCAAAATTATATTCCAACATCTATAGTTGTGGCAGCCCATAATGGTGCAAAGGAAAGGGAAAAAACCAACAAACTGTCCTCTGCTCAAAGGGTCACAATTGGGAATATAAAAACACATCACATCCTTCATAAATTCATCTACTGTATATTTTGAATCAAGTGTGATTCTTTATTCCAGCCCAATTCAGGAGTGAATATTCCAAACTATTCTAAAGAAGCAATTTAACATTTTCTTATAAGTTTAAATACAATTCCCCAATATTCAGTGTTTAGATACTATTTCCTCTATTTACTACTTCTTTAATTTGACCTATTGTGATATGTGTTGTGATTATCAGGAGTCAACTCAGCATTGTCTCATAAGCATAATAGGGGGTCTTTCTAGTAAACACATCTCTACTGTGCTTGTGGGATGTTACCTGAGTCACCTGATTTCCTCCTCCTCCTCCTCCTTGGTTTGGGGGATTAACATTCTCCATTACGCTTTGGGCACACCTGCAAGCAGGAGGGATGCACCATGCAGCTCTCGTCCATTTTATCTCGCTTGCACACAGATCTACTATGAATCTACTCATATCCAGATCTACTGAATAAATGTAAGCTATCTCTATTTTTCTTCATCTAACTAATGTGTGAAGACTGAATTTATTTCTGAACACAATTAAGCTTAAAGTGCAAGTTCCCTGTTGGTCCACGCTTCTACTCTGCAAGATTGTTAGCAGCTGCTTGGAGCTCTTTTATTAACCTTCAAGACTCCATCAGTATGATGTTGATATATTGATAAAACACTGTCATATCTTTTGAGCACATCTTTCTTCCAAATTAAATGAGCATTCTTGTGCTCAAAACGTTTTCTCCTTGTTGCCATCTTAACACTCTTTTTTTCCCCTTGTTTTGACACAACATTCTAGATGTGATCTACAATGTAAGGATACAAATTCAAGTTACCATTTATTTCATCTTCTGCAAAAGGTGAGTAAATTTAGTTCATAAAAATTAAATTATAGTCAACAGTGCTGAAAAATCTCTCTTTTTTTAAAGCATGCTGAGGTCAGTGTTCATTTTTGAGCTGTCCATCAACCACCAGATCAGCTTCCAACTCCAGAGAGGAAATGCATTCACAGTAAATTACAGAATGTAAATAGAAGAAAAATAAGTGAAGGTAAGATCTTCACGTTGACTCCAAGAAGTTTATGCTAGATGTAAAATGAACATGATTTGAAAACCACAAACATACATTATTCTAAAAAACATATTTTAAACTGATAAGAGGGTCAAGGTGGAGGGGGAAGGTAAGTGAAAAGATGATCATGATAATCAAGATGAGAGAAGATCAAGACTGTGCTCCAGAGCAGTATGTGGATAGCTCTGGGCAAACTGAAACTTTTTCAACATATTTTCCCCCTTTCTCCCCATGGCAATAAGCAAGATGCTTTGAAAGTTAAGGGGCCTTCAAAGTTGATTTATCTTGTAATTAAAGCACTGGAGGGATTTTGTTAGTCTTACTGGGCCCATGAAAGTTACCTCTCTTGCTTAACATTTGCTAGTTTGTGATCCAATCAGTATCAGTATCTTGTCAGTGGAAGCAGTAAGGATAAATTATGTTATAACTTGTTAGGTCCTCTTACATACTTATAGCCATTGAGGGCCAAACATAGACATGACATCAGAGAAAGATGAATGCATCTCCTGTCATTGGGGTGGTGGTGGTGGTGGTGGTAAGAGCAGTTCTGAAGGGTAATTTCAATGACAGCAAAGCATCTGTCCTGCATATTAATTACATAATGCATATAATGCCTCCCCACAGGCACAACATCAGAACTGCTTGCCTAGCAACAGAAGAGGTTATTAAATGCCAAATAGAAAGTCTTAAGGGACTTAATAAACAGAAATTTGGGGTTGATGCATCGACTTTCAGGTGACAACATAACCTTTTAAATTTGATTTCTAAAAGTGAGTTAGAGATCTTAAATAGGATAAGAAAAATATGAAGAGATAGATCTGGCTATCAAAAGCACATAAAGAGTATCAAAATACAATGTGACTTGATTCTATAAAGAGAAACAAAGGGTTAAAATTAGAGATGAAATAAGTCTCAGTTATCAGCAACACCTTAAAGGAGATTCATCTTTTCCCAGAATCCTGTGGCTGCTATCATGCAGCAGCTGCTACATGATCCCAAGAAAAGACATATTTGCTTTAAATAGTTCATACCCATCCATCCTCTGAAGCACTTACTTCCTTTCAAAATGGAAGCACTCCAAAGCCTTACTAATTAGGCTGTACAAAGAAAGTACACAGAGAGCATCTCTTTTTTAATCATTAAAGCAGCTGCATCTTATTTCAGGCTCATGTAGCTGTTCCAGATGCTGTTCCACGTTGTCTCCACTGTGTGTGCATGGACAGCCACTTCACTTCATTTGGTGAGACAGACTATCAGTTCTCCTACTTTTCGCAAATTCTAAATATCCCTGGAATCCAAGTCAGCCAGTTATTTAAACATTTTGAGAATAAAAAAGGGAAAAGAATGTACATACCATAGAACTAGTGGATTAAGACTATCCATGATGACTATGGAAAATCTAGTATACAGATAAATTGATTGTGAGAAAATATCATCTTCCCTCCCAAGGTACAGACCCCCCAACCATTCTAGCCTTCTGGAAGCTTCTAAGACCTGGCTGCTCCCCAGACCCTTAGGGGGCTAATGGGGTGTGGCCTGCCTAATGGATAGCCCTTTACTTTAGTTTGCTCAAGGTTTTAAGAAGGTATTCTTGGTTAGTGTACTTGCCTTGAGTCCAGGGAAGAGGACAGTCTATAAAATTGTGTAGTAAAGAATAAATAAATTTATTACACCAGCCCAATATTATACATAGCAAAGAAAATCCTTATACTGTAGATATCCTAGCTGAATGGGACCCTGGACCTGAACTCTGCCTTTCTTGTGCATACCAGAAAGGAAACTTCTCCCTCATGGATCTAGAATTGGATTTGATGGGCAATTTAAGGGGTGTTGGCTTTCCTCTAGCTCAGTGCTTTCCAAAGTGCCGCCGTTGGCAACACACCAACGGCGGCAGCGGCGGCGCACATGCATGGCGGCCTCGCTAAAACGCGGAAATGCTGATGGTGCACTGCTGCCGCCGCCACCGCCATGCACACTGCCGCCGCCGCGCGCCCCTCCACCGCCGCTTCGCAACACACTAAACTGTGTAATGCGACACACTAAAGTGTCGCGACACAGAGTTTGGAAAGCTCTGCTCTAGCTACATGTGGAATAAGATGCTGCTGTCCATGGTGAGCTGCCAGGAAGACAGCACCCTTTGAGAAGAAAAAGTGATGGGGGGAGCATGTTTTGAAGACACTGATCACATTGCACATCCCGCCCTCCTCGCTGGTCTTCCCTGCTGTGTGTGTTCCACTTGCCCTTGGAATACTATCACTTATTATCACACTGACTTCTCCAGATGGGGCATTTGGGCTATTGATCTGATAAATAAACAGCCTGCTTGCTCGATCAAAATGCTATTTTGCATTTCAATTACTGTTCACTAATGCAACCTTCATCCCGCCAAGAGCGCTGCTGGCAATGACACTCGACCTGGCATAGGCACTGTGAGGAAACTCAGCAGCAGTGACTGCTGCAAGCACCTAACAGGACTCACCCCCCTCACCCCTGCTATTAAATGTAAAGAAGGGAGAAGGAAGAGAGTGTCCTGCAAGGAAAGGGGACAGAATGGGGACAGAATGAGTCTGCTTGAGCTTGTTAGGATCAAGAGAAAGGTCATGCATATCTGAAGCAGAGTTATTCCTGGCTTTTACTTAATTGGAGAGTTCATTAGACCTCTGATGGGTTGTTCTGGAGCTGGACTGAGTCCAGTTAGTTACAACATCCAAGAATTCAATGATACAAGGACTGGAAATCAATTTGCAGTGATGGGCCAGCAGTGTAAACATTGAAACAGAAAGGGCGGGGGGGGGGTGTTGTAGTTGTTGCTGTTGTTTCTTTTTTATCTTGCCATTTTGGCAACAGAACTCCACCCAACTTTTGAATGTTAACTACTTTTATGCAATGCTCCCATCACTGCCACTGCCAGAACCAGGGAACTGGCTGTGTTACGGCTTGGTTGGCTGCCAGTGCTACAGCTTCTTGAGGGTGGCTGCAAGGTGAAGTGGTAAGAAGATGCTCTGCTCTCTACCTGTGCCGTGATCTGAGTGACTTTGAAGGACCTTGCTTGAAAAGAGACATTAGTTTAGTACACCTGCTAGGAAAGGATATAAAAGAGGTTCCCAGTGATAAGCCTCTAAAGCAGTGTTTCTCAACTTTGGCAACTTGAAGATGTGTGAACTTCAACTCCCAGAATTCCCCAGCCAGCATGGGAGTTGAAGTCCACACATCTTCAAGCTGCTAAGGCTGAGAAACACTGCTCTAAAGAAAGATTTACAAACCAATAATAAAGAAAAATTTACAAACCAATATAATCAGCTGTCCAGAAGAAAACAAAATGAGGCAGCAAAGCCTCATTTTGCACCAAAAAAGGATAGACTTCATCAAGGTTCAGTATTTTAACAACCACAAATAATTATCCAATTAGATGAATCGACTTTGCATTTCCCAACCCACTGGAAGTGAGACCTCCCAGAATTACAAACCAGCAGGATCACCTACGATCTACAAATGTCCTCTGTTTCTCCTCTCTAGGTTTTATTGATTTCGTCACTTTAAAAAGATCTATTATTATAACAGTAAACATGGCTTAAAACAATTAAAGGTCACATCATAAAAATCAATGAGATAGCAGAAAACACTATGAAAAACAGACAAACCAAGAGAAGGCCAATAATAAAGCACCTGAAAACCTCTGCAAGACTAAACAAAGTTAAAAGCCTGGGACAGCTTCTTCACAATCAGCAGGGGAGGAAAACTGCTTTGGGAAGCAGGAAAGTGCTTTTAGTTCTGTTCTTTTGCCCTTGTCCACAAAATGACTCTGCGCCACTTCAGAAGCAGTTCTGGATCTCTGTGATCCTACAATGTTGGTTGAGTTTGGTAGCTGAGCCAATTTATTTCTGATTCAGCTGCTTTGTAACCCAAACTGTAACTCTAGTTTAATCCCTCTCCTGGCTCCTGAGAAGCAGCTGACCTTTTAAGAGAAATGATCTCACTCATATTGAGTTCCAGTTTCTGCAATCTAAAAGGTTTCTTTAGAACTAACCACCCTCACTTCAGCCACCACAGCATTCTGCAACCATGTAATACAGAGAGCCAGTGTGATGTGGTGGTTAAGGTTAGTCTTAGCTTAAACCACTAGTCTCCCTCAAGTTGGAAGCTCACTGGTGGCTCTGCATCAGTCACTTTTTCTCAACCCCATCTACACCACAAGGCTTTTGTTATGAGGAGAAATAAGAGAAGGGAACACTATGTATGCCACTTCAAGCCCCCGAATGAAAGGCAAGATAGAAATCTGATAGATGATGATAGATAGGCAGGCATTAGGAAAAGTGCCTGGCTGCAAAATTGATGGGATGATATTATGCCACATTCATGGCTCCCAGTGACAAAGGAGAAATGATGTCTTGGTAGCCAGGCAGCTCCATCCTATGTATTATAAACACTCAAATTATTTGCAAACCACCAAATACACCATAGCTTTCCAAACTGTGAGTTGTGACACAACCCGGAAGCGGCGGCGGGAGCGTGCACGGCGGCGACGTGGGGCTGTGCGCAGGGGTGGCGCGGGGGTGTGCGTGGCAGCGGCGGCGGCGATGGGGCAGCAATGGTGGCAGTGGTGCGCCATCAGCGTTTCCACGTTTTAGCGGAAAACACGAGGCTGCTGCCGCCGTTGGTCTGTCACCAACAGCGGCAGTTTGGAAAGCACTGAAATACACACAACATGTACTGAAATCATGGATAGGGAAGAGTGCTGGAAATTTATTTTATTTTATTTTATTTTGCATCAAATGGGAAAAGAGGGTCAAACTCCTTTGGAGGAGTACTGGAATGGAAATAGTCCTGTGTGGAAGTGCTCTAGTATCTGTGGTTGCTCAGGTCTTGGAATGTGCTACTTCTTCCAACCCACAGCACTGTCCCAACCCTATTTGCCCTACTGTCTTTGCCATGCTTCTTTTCACCTCCCATCAAACCTCAAACAGGGTTCTCACTTCCTGAAACATGGAAAATAAATGTTGCTGGAGTTTCGGAGAGAAGAAGCTGGCTAGATAGCTACAACCTTGAAATCACAAGGGAAAATATTGGTACTTTCTCAAGGACAATCCTGAGAGTACTGCAGTTAGAGGAGTTGTTTTGAGAACAATGGTTTTTTAGATGAGTTATGTAGAATGTCCCCTATGCATCACATAGAAGCAGGAATATAAAGATTCTTGAAAAAATGACCCAATATCACAAGTGATGGGGTTTACACCTTTTATTTGTTTGTTTAAACATAAGATTTTTTTTAAAAAAAATCCTGACTTCCAGAAACTCTGGGCGCTTGACACTATAAGGTAGATTAATAAAATAAAAGAAGAGATGTGTGTCCAAAGAAAGAAAAACCATGCCAAACAAAACCAAATCTTACCGAGGCTCACCACCATCCTACCTCAAGGCCTGGGAGAAATACCAATTTTCAATGCCTTCCAGAAGGTCATCAAGGTGAGAGCCATATGGATCTCTGGAGGGATACTATTCTAGAGTACCATGATATTCTAGGTGCCATGATAAAGAAGGCACACTTCCAGGGTCCCACTAGATGACATGTTTAATTGAGGGGACCTGAAATATACCCACTCTGCCAGATTGTCATTCCTTTCATTAATATATCAGTTATACAGTACATCATAACTGACAAGCCAGCTAATACAAGATCAACATGTACAGATCTAGATGAATCTACCTTAGAGGAAGGCAAGAGATGATCCTCTGTACTCCTCTGTATCCTAAAGTATTTGGGTAATAATGACCCATATTTGCTTTCTGTATTGACTATCATGTATAACAATAGTGTGATGATACTTTTCAGAAATGGTCCCCCAAACTATCTCATACCAGTCCTGCTAATAAATATTTTAAAATATTGAAAAATGAAAACAAGCATACATTTACACCAAGGGGAAGGGGAGGCAAAAATCAGAGGAAAAGTATCACTTCTTCAATATCAGTTGGTGGCTTCACACAAACAGACCTTGGTATGTATAACAGCCCTTCACCTCTCTCTCATCTCCCCTGCCTATAAGCGCCCAAATGACTCTAGTCTCAGGAGAGATTTTGCAGAAGTGGGTGACAAGGCTGCAGAGTGCGGAGGAATCACACAAAGGGCTGGGCTATTTGCCTGTACTCTCCTTAGTGATCTGTCATATTTCTAGATATTTAATAATCTGTTATTTTAAATGATATTTTAATCAATGGGTTGGGTTTTTTATTCAGCTATTTTTACTGATATTTGTGCTTTTGCTCTATTGATTTAATCAGACCTTATATGCCTATTGTGATCCTGTTACAGGTATGTTGTAAATTGCAATAGTCAGATGTTAAGAAGGGTGATATAAAACATATTAAATCAATCTAATAAACTGAGTAAAAATGAAAAGTAAGTCAGGAACTTATGTACTTTTATTTTTATGAGAGAACAACACCCTCACCAACACAAGCAGGACAAGCCATGGTATATAAACAGAGAGCAAGTCCCACTCCCTTTTTGCACTGAAGATGTTGCCTAGTCTGGCAATGAAACGTCTGCAAGAAAACAACAAGGCTCAGAGAGCACCAAGGACTCCACAGTTATGTACTTTTCTCTATTAAATGGTGGAACAGCAAAAGCTGGAAAGAATGGGAGGAGCAAGGCAGGTAATAAATTCATTGCCAGAGTCTTTAGTCAAAGCAGCTTCCAGGGACCATAAACCGGATTGGGAAGCAAAATAGCTCTTCTGACAAGCTAACCTGGGACTGATGAAAGAACCAACAGGGCTTTGAGAAGCCGTAAGAGACGGGGACATGGAATCAGGAACTTTTGGGGAGAAAACCTTCCACTGATACAGTTTATTGCTCGTTCACAGAAATGTTTGAGGATTCTATCCACTTTTTAAAGTTAACCAGCCTGATTTGATTGCTTGAATTAATTATACAGATCAAAACAGAGTTATTGTCTGGTTTTCATAGTACTTGGGGGAGTAGGGGCATGGCTATATCCTTGCATGTGTACACACACACAGAGAGAGACATGTTTCTCTGTGTTAGGCCAAACCGTATGAAGTGCATATTGTAGCATTAAATGCATATGCCATGTATGTTTTCTGAAAAAGGAATGCAAATTTTGTCCAGTTTTTAAACACTGGAAATTCATGCAGAATTGGGAAAGAAAGGACTTATACCTGCAAAAATGAAATGGACCAAAAATAGAATAATTCATCCATCCTTACATTTAAATAGAGCTGTAAGATTTCATCAATTATATTAATTTATTTCAAGCCTTCTTATTTAATTAAAAAGTGCTTTTGCTGAATTGTGCACCAAGTTTAAAAAAAAATTCATAAACATTTATATAAAATGAGCACCAGCCCAGAAGTTATATTCTACCTTCTCTCACGTATAAGAGAAGTCCTAAAGGATGCCAGCTAGAATATCTTCATGCATCAGTTGAAAATAAAGGAATCCTGCTTCTTGCTTCAATATAATGTACATACCCAGATGCAAATTTCCTTGAGTGATTTATTGATTCAAGCTCTTATGATTAATCAACTTAGGCTGCAACCAAATGATCTCTGGGAGGTGTCACAACAGCCACAGGATTTTTCAGATCACGACCTTCAAGGACAGAAAAGGGAGCTCTGTTTTCAGAGGGGAAGATTCACCCTTTCAACCTTCCACCCCTTTAAGGCCATAGAAAGGTCCAGCTAGTTAGTGCTTTTAGCATTCCAATATGTGGACAGCGGAAAAAGGAGACATTTCAGGAAACACTGTGGATCCCAACTCTTCCATACCACACCACCATCACCACTACCACTAGCCCCATAAAACTCTGACATGCGAAGAGAATTACTCAAACCTTGGAGCTTCTTCAGGCCAATTCCATTTAATTATCATCAATTAGGGAAAAGTTGATGTGGGGAGGAAATCCCCAAAGCGTAAAAGAAGGAAAATGTTACTCTTCCCTCACTTCTGTCCGATCTGGTGCAAGACAAAGGAGTTCTTCCATCTTTGGATTTTACCCCCACGGTAAGATTTGACTAGTATGCTAGCCTTACTTCTAAGTCATTAAAGCACCATTCTTCTGCAGGCTGTCAACTCAAATATGTGCTGGACACCTTTCAAGAAATACTGATATTGCTTTGGAATTGGACAGCCAATCTGCAAATTATATCAAGACAAAAATAACAAGGAAGGAGAAAGGTATTAAATGATTCTCAAAATGCGGTGTGTAGCAGAATATACTGCATCACCAGTAGGACTATCAGATCTGGGCAGCAGAACGTGGGATGACCACTTGACAGCAGCCAAGAAATACAGACAAATCTAACCCTTTGCTGCCATCTAGTGGCTGTCTGGACTTTTGCAGTCCAGATCTGGTAGCAACAAAGGAAGTGTTGACTGGATCAGGCATGGGCTGAAGAAAAGTATCTTTGTAATCTGAATGCTGGTGAAGAAAGAAACTAATAAGAAATTAATCACACATAGATATAACCACCACATGGGTCACTTAAGTAGAAAGTAGAATGTTTGGGGAAAATCAACAATGGTGCAATCCTTGTGCAATAAATAATGTCCTAAATTCATTTCCATGGAAACTAGTGAACTTTAGATTTAGGATGGAATGCTGTGATTTAAATCATGCAGATAATTTGTATTGGAATGTTACAAGTAACACTTTACATAGAGATGTATATGTATGTTTATGTATAGGACTATCATGGATAGAATGGACCTCGTAGATCAATTTTATTTTTTCTCCTATTATCTTTACCCTATTCCTATTCCTATTCCTATTCCTATTCCTATTCCTATTCCTATTCCAAGGGGTGCGATGGCTCAGTGGTTAAGACGCCAGGCTTGTTGATTGGAAGGTCGCAGGTTCGGAGGTTTGAGACCCTAGCCCCGCATCACGGAGTGAGCTCCCGCACTCGCCCCAGCTCTTGCCAACCTAGCAATTCGAAAGCATGCAAATGTGAGTAGATAAATAGGTACCACTTCAGTGGGATGGTAACAGCGTTCCGTGCGCATCATGCCAGCCACATGATCGCGGAAGCGTCTTCAGACAACGCTGGCTTTTCAGCTAACAAATGGAGATGAGTACCGGCCCCTAGAGTTGGACATGACTGTGCAGGGAAAAACCTTTACCTTTACTTTTATTCCTATTTCTACATGTCCACTGCAGATCTCTCCGGTCTTTTCAGCCCCGTACACTTCCGACTTCCTACACCTTTTTTTGTTATGCTCCAACCTCCCTTGCTACATGCCAAGTTTGCACTTCAGGCCAATAGTGCTTTGACCTCATCTGCAGCCCACTGATTCAGCACTTCGGTTTTCTATCTATAACTCTGTATTGCATGGAAAAATTTGGAAACCCAGTTCCAAGTTCAGATGGTTAAAAAAAATGTACACAAACAGTAATTCAAAGACCTGAAAGCTAACAAAATACATCACAGGGACTGTAGGAATTCAAGAGTCCACCACCCACTCCGATAAAAACTCACAAGTAGTGAGTGCTCATACCGTATGTATATAAATGCAATTTGCTATACAATCTGCATTTCCTTAACAATACATATAAACAACTAGGGGGAGGCTGACAATGATCATGAATGCAAGCATGCAAGACAGGAAATAGTAGATGTGATCCTTATGATTATTAGGTACCCAGCTTCACTGGTCATCCAGCACATTTCATTTTCATTAAAAAAACACATTTTCCTGCATATTAAATATAAGTTTGTCATTTCTATCATGGTTCACACTTGTATTTGCTAGTTCCCAAAATTCTACCATATTTTAACAAGTCAAAGAAAGAATCAAGAGTTTCATTATGCAAATTAAAGGACGGGGTTATGCAAATAAGATTCTTCAAGATCAAAGTCACCACATGTGGAGGAAAGGTGATTCGGCCGCTCATGATTGCCATTTACTCATACTGGGAACAGTAAAAAAGCTGCATTTACCCACCATTCCTGACCCCGAATAGCCTTGCTTCCTTGACAGGATGCAAATCACCTATCCCAGCGGAAGACCTCAGGAGGGCCTCGAAGCAGCCTTGCCAACCTTTCAAGTAGTGTGGGCTGCTTTGCGGCTTCAAGGAACAGAACCAGCAGGGCATCACCTCATCGAACGATTTGCACTACTATAGTCTGTATGCCAAATGGGAACATCATCATCACAAAACGAAGCCTGCCCGATTTTTAAAGTAGGGCATATGCAGAGAAGTCAAGTGTGTTATCTGATGTCACTGGAACTTTTTACACACTCATGTTCTGCAGCCTGACTTGCCACCATTGCCAATTGTTCTGATTGGAGAATGACCACCAGAACTTAAAATAAATAGTTTTATTATATAAAAACTATTTACAAGATAAGTCCATAAACATGAACTGAAGATTGTTTGGATGAACGAAGATTCACAGCTGGTTGTACTTAGAGGTAGGCAGCTATGCGGTAGCACAAGCTAGAGTTCACAACAACAAGTAGAACATCAGTTCTGGAACAAGAGACTGCAAGACTGGTTGAACGAGGTTCTTCTGGTCCACGGGATAATACTGGACTGGATTGCAAGGCAGGGCTGGACAGGATTTCTCTGGAATTCCCAGGACTATTCTGGACTGAATCTGCAAGGCAGACAGGACTGGAACCACTAGGCAACTGGACTGGAACTGCAGGACAGACAGGACTGAAACCACTAGACAACACTGCCTGAAAAATCAGGCAGGACAGGAAGCTCTACACCAGAAAAACCTCCCAACAGCAGAACATGCCTGCACTGAATGAGCGCGACAAAACACACGAGGACAGAGTACTTAGCTGAAGCGTTGAAACGCTGCCTTGACAAGGCTGCTGAACGCTGTGGAGCTGTTGATGCCGGCTGACGAATCCCCAAGGCGACCAAAGCCTTCTTAGCTGGGCTTTGCTGAGAAACTACGAGATGAGGTTCCGTTCTCCTTGATATTGAAGCGAACTAGGCTTCTGATGCAGCTGGGGTCAATTCAGAAATAAGTTGAGACACTGGCTCTGGTTCCGCGGTGGCTACAGGGCAGGATTCTATGGATGGTTCCGGTTGGACTTCTGAAGAAGCTGGTAGCTCAGTAGAATGTTTGTCTCTGGTGATCGGGTGCTTGCGCTGGCGCCCTTTTATCCTGTTTTCAGCGCACCTTCTCTCTTCGGGAACCAATCAGGCTTCCCTCTGTTTGGCGCGCTTAGACGTCTGCCTGCCTCTCTGCCTGCCTGCCTCTCTCTGGTGCTGATTGGTGCTCCTGCCTTGGTTCCTGGTTTGGAACCAACCGGCTTCTCAGGATTCTCCCGCGCCGCTGGGTCATCCCCGGATCTGGACTCCTGCACCTGCTCATCACAAGACTGATCACAAGCGTTACACTTTTGAACCTGTACCTGCTCATCATGAGTTCTGCTTGTCGGTTGCTGTACAAGATGAGTTTCGTTTCTCAGATCAGTTTCGTTTTCCTCTAGCTCAGAGTCAGAGTCAGACTGGACTCTGACACCAATATCTGAAAAGTGCTTGATTTAAACAGACTGTTTGCTGTGAAACGACAGGAACCATGTTGTTAGCTCCTGCACAAAAGAAAAGCAGATGCTATACTCTGCTTAAGGACATACTATTTGGGACTGTAAAAACTATTTTATTTACTTGAAAGTAGTTTTAGCACTTTCAATGATTTGATTTACTATGTCGTTTGATTCATTAAAAACCCTTCAGAGAAAATGTTAAAAGAGGCACCCATGGACTCCAAGCCTGGCTGGCAGCTCGACAAGTCAGAGTTTCTCAGAGCTCTGAGCTCTGAGACCTGGCTAACTTTCTATCTTGTTTGCAGGGGTCTACGGACCACTGAAGTTTCCCCCTGGAGAAGGGGGAACCAGAAGATTGCTCACAGAGCCATTGGAATTGCCCACTCCTGTTTTTCTTTGTTGTTTCCACCGCGGAGAAGAACGGGGGGTGCAATGAAATGGCCGAAAGAGGATTCTAGCTCTGCAGAGAACAGTAAGTCTCTTGGGAGACACAAGAGTGACAGCCAGCTTTTAGATCACCTTATATTAGTTTTCTTTTTAGATTAGTACATTTTTATTATTCTAAAATTTATCTTTGGACTTCGTTCAAAATGTTGGCTAATTTTGTGTTTTCTTTGCTATAATTAATTTTGGTGGAAGTTTGATAGATTTTATTTTGGCAACATAGTGAACAAGTTTTGTATTTTTCTGCCTTTCTTTTGTATCAGAGAAATTGGGACTTAAGAGACTTTGTTGGTATTTCTCACTCGACAAACTTACTGACTTTTGAGAAATAGTTTGTTTGGGTTAAGCAGCTTGCAGCCTGAAGAATAAAGAAGAATAAAGAATAAAGTATAGAGAATGTGTGCCTCTCTACCTTTTTTTTTCTCCTTTTCTATTTTTTTTTAGAAAGGACTATTTTTCATTTGGAATATATTTTCATCTTTCCCTTTACAAACTGTTTGAAATACTGCTCTGTGGAATTTTTTCATCTCTTACTTTAAAAGCTTTTCTCACTTAAAGAAATAAACATTATTGATAAATAATAGAACAGCTGTTCCTTGCTCCCTGAGAAATTTTTTTGTTTTGTCTACGGCAGTTGATTACGCTTTGAACAATAAATAATGGCCTTTCTCACAGTACTTCAGGATTTTAAGGAAGAAACCAGCAAAAATTTTTTGCAAATTAAGAAATCCATAGAACGTATATTAATAGTTTTGGTGGCTCAGGAACAGAAGGTACAAGGGACAGATTTAGAAACAGAGGAAAGATCTTTCGAACCAGTAGAGAAACAGGGAAAGAGGACTTTGAATGTATTGGTACAGAAGAAGATTATGATATCTTACAGGAAGTGGTCTATTAAATGTTTGGGCATAAATACATTGTGGCAGCTGAGACAGGAAGATTTTAATATGCAAATTGATAGATATGGCAAAATAAACATTTTGATATCCCACATGAGTTACAGAAATAAACAAGTTGCATATTGTGAAATTGGCATAACCTAAACAGGAGATTTATTGATATTGATTTGGAATGCAAGGTGAATGAAAATGTGGATTTGGTATTGTACACAGAGTAAGCACAGATATGAGAAATTTACAGATGCATAAAAACATGATATTTTAAGTGTAAGATACAAGATTATAAATAAATATGTTGATATTATATATTACTCTTTCTGGAGACACATTTATGAGAAGACAATGAGATGATGAGATGGAATTAGAATGTAGGTTATTACAAGAATATGTTGTATGTATTAGGTTATATGTTATGTTAGGTTTTGTATTTTTGCTATATTATGTATTATGTTATGTAATATGTTAGATTATGTATTAATGGAATATATAGTCATAACATGAACAGAATATACTGTATTTTATTAGACGTAGATAAGGCCTTTATTTGTTATACTAATTGGACTTTATTGAAGATATAAATATAGATGTAAAAATGGAAAGAGCAAATGGAAAACATTTAATTGATGCAACAACGAACATTTGATTACTATTCTAAGGAGTAGAAACCAGAGATGGATTGTTGGAAGATATCAAGAAAGGCGAAACCTATATGAAGAACAGAAGATTGGATTATAGAAATCAAAGGGTATATGACAAAGAAAAGTTTCTGTGTATTGTATTAAGGACTAACATTTAAAGTTAATTGTTGTACTTAAAGTTCAAGGATAAATTGGAGGACATCTATTTTCTATATTTTTTCTTGTTTGTTATTTTTTGACTTCACTTTTTCTTTTCCCTTTTCTTACTTTGTATTTCTATTTCTTTTCTTTTGTATTAGCTTTTAATGTGTATTTTAAAATTAATAAAACTTATGGAAAAAAAAAAAAAAAAGAGGCACCCATGTTTGACACCAATGCTGATTGTGAGAAAATAGGAAACTGTTAATTAACTAGATTTCTAGCCTTACAGGGGGCAGACACACATATGCCAACATCAAAATATTTTTTTAAAAAAAAATAATACACAAAAGACTTATGGAGTCACTACCATTCAGTTAAATATTAACCAATTATCTATTTGGCAGCCATTGTAAAATATTCCAAATTAAAATATTTTATGCACTTCCAGAAGATGGGCAAACTCCTGTTTCATAAGCCTCAGAGAAAAGAATTCCATACTGTCAGCTGTGCTGGTGGTGCAACATGCCTATGAATGGCATAATCAAAGGGTTCCCTTAAAGATCATGATCAAACATAGGGGAGAAGGGAGTGTCCACCATATACAGATTTTATGCTATGTTACATTGTTATGACACGGCTACAACAATAAACCCATTTACTTACTTATTCGCCATATACAGGATAATCCCAAGACATTTAGGGATTTATAGGTCAAAATTGCCCCCTTTAATTTTGACTAGACAATAAAGATTGCTGGTGAAGCCTCTGGAGCACTGGAACTTGAATCACTGAACTATTAGCAGTTGACGCTTACAAAGGCCTATCAAGGTTGTAGTACGATCGTTCAAGATTATGAAGGCATAACTGACAATTACTAGGGGTGAAATGATATAAAAAACCTTTAAAGGAAGATTATTTTGATTTTCATACTCCTGACCCAGCACTAAGACAAGAGAAAGGCTATTGCTGCAATGCTTTGCACAGAGGCTTCCAAAATCTCCATGGAGGACTAAGGGAAAACACTCTGCCCAATACCCAGGAAAACCACTGTCACTCCAGGTAACAATACTGAATCCAGAAGACTAACGCTCTGACTTTAAGCTTTCTATGTTCAACATGAACCATTGAGTTCTGTCAATGCCCATTTTACTTGTGTTATAATTTTGCCCAGTTTACATTTCTAAGAAATCTGTATACCCCTGTTCTTATAATACCACAGAATAGGACACCAGATTTCAGGACAATTCTGTGTATAAATATGCAGAACAAAATCTGAACATAATTACTATAGCAAACTCTCACAAGACTAGAAAATACCATGGTTTGTAGAGTTTAAAAAATGCAAGGACTATACCACTGGGCAGAATGAGGAGATTCATGCAAGAATAGGTCACAAAGTGATCTGTAGAAACATACTGTATGTCATGGAAATGAATAGTGCTTGTCTGTGCTCATTCTTGAATTTTGGTAAGTGCTGAATTTTATCATTTTTTTTCCTGTTATAGGCCTGAAAACAGAATGCTTGTTTTCAGGCCTATAACAGGAAAATAATATGATAAAATTCAGCACTTACCAAAATTCAAAACTGCCCAGATAGATACCTCAACTCTAGTTAAGGGATTTCCATCATGGCAACTCTATAGCAACACACATTATTGGATGTTTCTTTATTTCCTCATCAGTGTCATAGCAATATATTCTGCAAGAGTTCAGATCCATACACTGCACACACACATCCAGGTAATTGACTATGTTAGCCTATTATAATAGAAACAAGTCTCATAAGAGCCCAAACAAATTCATGTCATAACAAATTTGTTCCAGAGGTTACAAGATTTTTATGTTATTGGTTGCTATTGGCATCAGGCTTTCACGATCAACCATTTCAATAGAACCATTTTCGGCAATATATAAAAGAGAGACAGAATTTTAAGGTCCAGCATTTGTGTATTTTCAGTTCTGAGATATATAAAAGTTTGGAAAGCCCTGTCATAGAGTAATCTAGATACAGTACAATTTATGTTTAGGATTTATGTAGAGAATGTTGGGGTCTAGCATTTATCATATATATATGATATATATATATATATCATATATATATATATAATATATATATATATATATATATCATATATATATATATATATATATATATCATATATATATATATATATATATAGATATATAGATATCATATATATATAGATATCTAGATATATATATAGATATCTATATATCTATATATCTATATATCTATATATAGATATCATATATATATATATATATATATATCATATATATATCATATATATATATATATATATATATATATATCATATATATATATATATATATCATATATATATCATATATATATATATATATATATATATATATATATATATGATAAATGCTAGACCCCAACATTCTCTACATAAATCCTAAACATAAATTGTACTGTATCTAGATTACTCTATGACAGGGCTTTCCAAACTTTTGCAGTTGGAAAAACACAAAAACCTGGAAGCGCCGCCACCGCTGCGTCGCGCAAAAACCTGGAAGCGCCGGTGGCATTTTTGGGGTCCCCGGAGCCTGCCCTTTCGGCGGCGGCGGGCCATCAGCACTTCTGGGTTCCAGGACACCACTGCTGCCACTGCCCCTTCAATAGGGCAGGCTCCGGGGACCCCGAAAATGCCCTCGGTTCCAGCAGGGAGGCGAAAGGCCTCGCCCCACGCACACACTGCCGGGCCGCTTCCTGCCGCACAGCTGATCAGCACGGAGAATTTCCACCCTGCCCCCCCTGCGCCGATCAGCTGTGCAGCAGGGAAGCGGCCCGGCAGTGTGCGCGCACGATTTTCGCCTCCCTGCCGGAACCGAGGGCATTTTTGGGGTGCCCGGAGCCTGTCCTTTTGAAGGGGCAGAGGCAGCAGTGGGCCATCAGCACTTCCAGGTTCCAGGATGCCGCTGCTGCCATGGCAGCATGCGCGCACGATTTTCGCCTCCCTGCCGGAACCGAGGGCATTTTCATCAGCGCTTCCGGGTTGTCACGCGACACACTTGGGGCCCCCAGGCGACACAGTATTGTGTTGCGACACACAGTTTGGAAAGCCCTGCTCTACAATCTCTTTGTTTAACTAGAGTTCCCCAGTTGGGGGAGATGGGCGGTAATACAA
This sequence comes from Charina bottae, assembly GCA_023362775.1. Lineage (NCBI taxonomy): Eukaryota > Metazoa > Chordata > Lepidosauria > Squamata > Charinaidae > Charina > Charina bottae. The sequence continues at coordinate 123,672,736 of JALMGJ010000001.1, forward strand.
ATTTAAATAATAAATAATTTAAAGTGGGGAGATGCATTTTATTGCTAGTATTGTTATACAACTATGAATCAAAAATCCTTACTAATCTATTGCAAATTACTCAGCTTTGCTCACCTTTTCTATAGTAATATGTCCTTCAAAATGCTACTCATCACCGCATCTATTCCATTTCCCTTTTACTGGGCTGCAGTCTCTCCTTGAAAATTCAAAAGATTGGAATAATGAAGGTATTAGGTTATAAGGTGTGCAATAACCTGTCAGATCGCTGTTTATTTTAATCAATCGACTCAAAAATAACAGTAGGGACTAATTATTAATACTCAAGGAAAATTTGATTATTTCTCTGCAATGCAGTGCTGACTGGATAGAGATGTAGGTGCAGAACTAAAGTTCATTGATGCAATCTACAGAAGTTAAAATGCTGACTGCTGCAATTTGATGAGGAAGGTGGAAAGAAGAAACACACTAAGCACAGAGCGATAGCATCTGCCAGACAGAGTAATATGTGGTCACTGCTATTTTGCAGACCCATCAGCATTCCTAGGCACAAAATACCTTGGTACAGCTTCAGTACCAGGCCAGACCAATGGTGCCACTATTCCATAGCATTTCCTCTTACTGACAGTGTTTCTGGGGTCTCAGGAAGCATGCAGTATTCCCAGCCATTAGTCTCCTTCTTGCAAAGTATACCTTCTACCGCTAACCTATGGTCCATCCCAAAACAAGACAAACAGTCCATCTTCTCTGGCAGGCGGAGCCTCTCTGGAGACTTGAACCAGTCTAAATGGCTGCCTTTACCTAAAAAAGATGATTCTGTATTTCAACAATGCAAACAAAAGAAAATGCTTAGTTCTTGGTTTAGGTATAGCAACACGAATCACCACCAGGGAACTGGCTATCAAAAGATTGGAAAATGGGGCTTTTAGAAATCTATAATGCTACAGCTTCAACCCTAAAGTGAGTTTATATAATCATTGCACTTAAAAGATTTGTGCATACAGGAAAAGCCCTGCATACAGGATTTCTCTTATATATTCCACATTGGCTACCACTTAGATCTCAAGCAAATAACACTTTCTAAATCATATCAAAGCCTTCAATATTGCTTTAAAAGTTTGACTTTGTTGTAGACATTTTTCTAAATTATTGTTTAAGATACAGCTTTTAAAAAGAAGCTGTCTGGTAGCCAGAGGCAACCAAGAATTCCATGCAGGCAAATGAAAGGGTTGATGGTGGAGGAGTAAATTGTTCTAGCCTTCTTCTGTTAGCTCTCATAATTATTGTCCTAATGTCTCTCTCTCTCTCCCTAACTAGTGCAGAAATGTAATGGGCTGGCAAAAAGGGGACAGAGGACAGAACTATTTTTTTAAAGAAAATAATTAGCCTAAGTAGCTTATAGTCTGTCCATGCTGGCCATGGAATAGGAGGCTTTTTTTCTTCTACCCTCCTCCTTCCAACTTCTCCTAACTTTTGCAAGCTTATTACAAGATACTGTAGAGAAAAGACAAATAGAAATAGATTTTAGGACAAGAATTCTGATGGTGAAGACTAGCACTTTTGCAAAACACCACTCAGGAATGGTCTTTAACATATGTTTGCTCCTCTTTTCCCAATAATTTTTAAAGGTGACCTATCCCCTGTAGCAATGTTCTCTCTCCTACTCTCGCATCCAGGGACTGTTACACAAATGAGTGAGAAACTCACAGCTTTGTTAAAACACCAAATTTCTGGCTCTGTGCCTCCATCCAACAGCAACAAATAGTCCACTGGCTGCATAATGTTGCTTTTTCTGCGTACAAGGTTCACTGATATTCACTATCTGAATCCCATTTCACTTGAGCTTCTCTCAGTGGATTTTACTCTCCATCCATTTTAAAAAGGAAAACAAAGCTCCAACAAAGTATATCGTTATTGAACGATATATGACAGCAATAAGCTAAAGCAGATGATACTGTGATCCTATAAGTGTTCTGTATGAGTAATACAGCCGGAGTTCCCTTTTGCTTATCCATCACTGACAGGTCTGTCATTAGGATGACTAATAAAAATCAAAGCAACCCACACAGCTACTAAAACTGCGGCTATGGATATGCAGTAATGGTTTGCAGGGAAAGCTGGAGAAGAGAAAGGAAGACTGTAGAACAAATAAAGAAAATGCTGCACTCAGAACCCACTGCTGGATCTGTATTTGGCTGGGGGTGCTAAGAGTTAAAACTGCTTGAAAGTTTTCTTTGTTATTTATGAATATTTGACAAATAACCAACAGGGCAGGAATGTCTTGCCTAGCATCATGGCCGAAATCTCCACTAGTCTATCAAGCAGATCTTTTCCCACCCCCACCTCTCTGGAATGCCTTACCCCAAAAGGGGCCTTCTGAGGTTGTTTTGCTAATGTATTCTCAAACCAAATTAGGGGCCATGAGTCTCAGTAAAGTTCATGAGTTAGTTGCCACAATGTACTGAATTAAAGATACCATCTTGGACTTAAATCACATTAGAGCCCCAACACACACATGCAAAAGCCCAGTTTCTAATCAATTTTATAAAGGGCCATCAGCAGAGATACACTAATGGTATTGAGCTGAGATCTTTAAACCAAGTCTTCAGAAAGGCTGCAGAGATAAAACAGGTGCTGTAATAAAGAAAGAGCCCTTTGCTATTCCTTTCTTCAATGAGATTGCCATACACATTACACAGGGGAGAATCATTTTAAAACACCAAACTCCTCCCCTGACATCAAAACATGCCACCCAAAGCCTCCTCACTTCTCTGCATTATGCAGCTACAAACCCATGCTTTTCTCCTTCAGCCATATCTCCAGAACATTTCCCCTCACTTTAAAATCATTTTATACTATTATTCCAATATCAGCAAGTTCAGTAAAACCGAATTCCTTACATTTAAATCAAAATGCTTATTTAAGATGGATGTTCAAGATTGGTGTTTTTTTTTTTTTTTTTTGGTCAGAAGAAAAATAAATACTTGAGAAAACTGGTGCATTAAGTCCTTGACTGAGATAGCAAGGAAGGAGTTACTTGCATTGTTGATTTAAATATCTAAGGATTCTGACTGAAAATTACAAATCGTTCTCCCAGCAGTTCCCCTCATTGTAACAGCTTGTCACACTCTTATTATTGTTCCCAGTCATGTTCAGTAATCTCAAACTCCTCCCCCAGTTCAGAGGATAATCTAGATGTGAAGAAGTCTTTATTCCTCATAATGGGTCCTTCTTACCATTTCATTCCTGGTGCAACTTCCATCATCCCTTATGGGAGAACCAACAACTAATGATTTAAACAGTACTCTGAAAAACTTCTCAGCAAGGGTGCAACATCAGCATTTCCAGTCAGTCCAACCTTTAAAAAGTCTCAGAAGAACACACACCTTGCTGAAACAATAATTTCCTTTGTTGTAAGTGAAAAACCTTCAGTAGGTGATCTGTTCAAGATCCTGCCTAGCTCTAGCTTAATTCTGCTGTATCAGCTGACTTTGGGTTTTCTTCTTCAAGAGTTAATGTTCGAATTTACCAGATCAATAGCTATGTCATATATTGAAGAGTCACTGTGATCAAGGCTTAGATCCCTGAGAATTCTGAGACCAGAGGGAACCCATGCTATCATACCTTTCCAACCATATCATATTCCAAACTTCAGCAGAAAGTTCTTGTGCATCATCACCATCCAGAGCAAGGAATACCAGCTGAAACAGGGAATTGCATGAAGTTCACATCTCTTAGATGTTCCTGTTTTACAATTAAGTAAATTGAACCCCCATACCTGCTTTGTATATGAATCTGAAAAGTAAGGTGTAAAACTAGAAACTGGGAGACCACGAATTATAATCCTTCCTTAGGCTTTGAAGCCGGTTAAATGACTTTGGGCCAGTTACTCTCTCTTGCACAATCCCTGTCACAGATTTGTTGTGGGGAAAAGAGAAGGAGTGAGTATTATGTACGTGCCCTAAAATGTACAAAATAAAGATATGCATCAAATTGATAAATATCCTGAGCATTTATCAAAATGTTCACCTGAAAAATTCTCACCAATCCATGTTAAGTAAAGCTCTTATCTGAAATGTTTGGTTTGGGAGTTTATCTGGAAAGATTTTTTCATGCACACTTCTGAGGAGATAGGCCTGTAGGAAAACAAGGGGTCATAGCCAGTTAATGCAGAAAAACATGACTACCGTCCACTTAAGTGAAGAAATTAAAGAAGTTCTAGCTCCTCCTTCATATTCCAGGCCCTCCTCTCAGTACTTCTAATTTCTTTCAGTCAAATAAGTTTCAATAATTCTATGTGATAGAAGGAAAAGCTCAAGACTGTCTGAACGAAAAAAGGGTAACTGGGTACCAGGAGTATGCCTGAGCTATAGGTTTATGTCTTCCATACAAAGAAAGAACTTTCCTTTGGTGGAACAAAAATAATAGAAAGGAAGCATTGATACCCCACCTAAAAAACAACAACTTTCCAATAAACAAACTGGAAACACTGCAATTGTGGAGTCCTTGGTGCTCTCTGAGCCGTGTTGTTTTCTTGCAGACGTTTCATGGCCAGGCTAGGCAACATCACCGAATGCACTGAAGATGTTGCCTAGCCCGGCCATGAAACGTCTGCAAGAAAACAACACGGCTCAGAGAGCACCAAGGACTCCACAGTCCAACCCTGAGCTACAAATATTCTCTTTGATTGGTAATCACTGCAATTTTCAGGGCAGAAAGTAGCTTTGATTTTTACCAAATTAATAGCCTCTCCGGTGTTCTCTAGAAAAATCAGCTCTTGCTACTTTGCACAGTTCCTGCCGTTCTTACTGCAGTGAGGAAATGCAGGAGATGGGTACAATGGAGCCAAACCTTGTGATGATTTATTGTAACCCGCCCAGAGTCCCTTGCATGGGAGATGGGCAGGGAATAAATTGAAATAATAAATAAATAAATAAATAAATAAATAAATAAATAAATGAATGAATAAATAAATAAATTTCTGCAGGACAAGGGCCCTACCAGCTTTGGGCAGCCTGACATTCTCCTGTGACGGAGAAAAGCAAGACTACCCATGTTCCTTTGCTTTGCCCATATCCCATTACTCTCCCACAAAGGGAAAAATAAAACATGAGCAAACCAGCGTAGGGCAGACTTTGGGAGAGGGAGAAGACCTTCACTCAAAGTCCTGTATGACAAATGGTTTGGCTGGTGACCAGTCTGAGCTTGCAAACTGGAACTTCCTTAAACTACAGAAATCCATAAATTCTTGGAAATATGCAGTTCCCAGAGACCGTCAGAGGAATTGTGGCAATTACTTGGATTTGTCAATCAAGTTTAAAACTCAGCTGTTCTGACTGTAACAAACTGGTTGGTCTGTCAATATTGTCTGTTTAAAAAATCATCAAAGTGCTGAAGTTTTCTGAAGTGCTGAGAACTTACAATTATACTGTAGACTTCTACCTGACTATAGAACTCTGTCCTGAAAATTCTCTACTGATCTCAAAGAGGTTTTAACACCTGTAGATGTCCAAAGGATATATTAGTTGGAGGTTTTTTTTATTTTCTTTCTAATCTATGATGGAAATTTGTTGCTGGCAAACTCATATAGTTTGCCTCTTTGCCAAGCCATTTGTGTTGGCAACAGTTTCCAACCATTGATAAAATATCCTCAAAAAGAGCAAACTAGATGGAGTACTTTGTAAATGAAATATTAAGAAATAAAATAAAAATAAAGCTAGAAAGCTAGAAAGCCCAGTAGAAAGGATATATGAAAAGAAAGATGGCTAGAACATTTTTTCCTTCAGGTATTTTTAAACACCTATTTATTGGTCTTTACTTTTGCTTCTATTCAGAGTAATCCAAATCCTTTTGGATCTCCAGCTCCAATAATTATACAGTGAAGGGAATGCTAACTGTAAATGTACTTAATTTTTTCAGCTTATCATAATGGTTTCATTGGCCACAATGATGTGGCTTCAGCCAAATGATGAAGAAGGAATCACATCATTTTATTTGTAGGCAGCTCCTAATCACTGCCTTGTCGTGGCGAAGGGGCTTGCGTAACTCAATGAAGACAGGTCAAGAAGAACAGGTCATGACGGAGAGTTCTGACAAAATGTGGTCCAAAACTGGAGGAGGGAATGGCAAACCACTCCAGTATCCTTGCCAAGAAAACCCATGGACAGTATCATAAGGCTAAAAGATATGATGCCGGAAGATGAGCCCCTCAGGTCGGAAGGTGTCCAATATGCTACTGGGGAAGAGCGGAGGGTAATTCCGAGTAGCTCCAGAAAGAGTGAAGCGGCTGGGCCAAACCCGAAAGGACGCTCAGTTGTGGATGTGTCTGGAAGTGGAAGGAAAGTCCGATGCTGTAAAGAACGATATTGCATAGGAACCTGGAATGTAAGATCTATGAATCAAGGTAAGCTGGATGTGGTCAAACATGAGATAACAAGATTGAACATTGACATCTTGGGAATCAGCGAACTAAAATGGACAGGAAGGGGCGAATTTAATTCAGGAGACCATTATATATACTACTGTGGGCAAGAATCCCTTAGAAGAAATGGAGTAGCTCTCATAGTCAATAAAAGAGTGGGAAAGGCAGTACTGGGGTACAACCTCAAAAACGACAGAATGCTTTCAGTTCGAATCCAAGGCAAACCATTCAACATCACAGTGATCCAAGTCTATGCCCCAACCACTGATGCCGAAGAAGCTGAAGTTGACCGGTTCTATGAAGACCTACAACACCTTCTAGAACTAACACCAAAAAAAGATGTCCTTTTCATCATAGGGGACTGGAATGCTAAAGTAGGAAGTCAAAAAATAAACGGAATAACAGGCAAGTTCGGCCTCGGAGTACAAAATGAAGCAGGGCAAAGGCTAATAGAGTTTTGTCAAGAGAACACGCTGGTCATAGCAAACACTCTTTTCCAACAACACAAGAGACGACTCTACACATGGACATCACCAGATGGTCAATACCGAAATCAGATTGATTATATACTTTGCAGCCAAAGATGGAGAAGCTCTATACAATCAGCAAAAACAAGACCTGGAGCTGACTGTGGCTCAGATCATGAGCTTCTTATCGCAAAATTCAGGCTTAAATTGAAGAACGTAGAGAAAACCACTAGACCAATCAGGTATGACCTAAATCATATCCCTTATGAATATACAGTGGAGGTGAGGAATAGATTTAAAGGATTAGATCTGGTAGACAGAGTGCCTGAAGAACTATGGATGGAGGTTCGTAACATTGTACAGGAGGCAGCAACTAAAACCATCCCAAAGAAAAAGAAATGCAAGAAAGCAAAGTGACTGACTGATGAGGCTTTACAAATAGCTGAGGAAAGAAGGGAAGCAAAAGGCAAGGGAGAAAGGGAAAGATATAAACAACTGAATGCAGAATTCCAGAGAATAGCAAGGAGAGATAAGAAGGCCTTCTTAAATGAACAATGCAAAGAAATTGAGGAAAACAATAGAATGGGGAAGACTAGAGATCTCTTCAAGAAAATCAGAGATATCAAGGGAACGTTTTGTGCAAAGATGGGCATGATAAAGGACAAAAAAGGCAGGGACCTAACAGAAGCAGAAGAGATTAAGAAGAGGTGGCAAGAATACACAGAAGAACTATACAAGAAAGATCTTAATATCCCTGATCAATACGATGGTGTGGTCACTGACCTTGAGCCGGACATCCTAGAGAGTGAAGTCAAGTGGGCCTTAGGAAGCATTACTAACAACAAAGCTAGCGGAGAAGACAGTATCCCAGCTGAGCTATTTAAAATCCTAAAAGATGATGCTGTTAAAGTGCTGCACTCAATATGCCAACAAATTTGGAAAACTCAACAGTGGCCACAGGATTGGAAAAGGTCAGTTTACGTTCCAATTCCAAAGAAAGGCAATGCCAAAGAATGTTCAAACTACCGTACAATTGCGCTCATTTCACATGCTAGCAAGGTTATGCTCAAAATCCTACAAGCTAGGCTTCAGCAGTATGCGAACCGAGAACTACCAGAAGTGCAAGCTGGGTTTCGAAGAGGCAGAGGAACTAGAGATCAGATTGCCAACATTCGCTGGATCATGGAAAAAGCAAGAGAGTTCCAGAAAAACATCTACTTCTGCTTCATTGACTACGCTAAAGCCTTTGATTGTGTGGATCACAACAAACTGTGGCAAATTCTTAAAGAGATGGGAGTACCAGACCACCTTACCTGTCTCCTGAGAAACCTGTATGCGGGTCAAGAAGCAACAGTTAGAACCGGACATGGAACAACCGACTGGTTCAAAATTGGGAAAGGAGTACGACAAGGCTGTATATTATCACCCTGCTTATTTAACTTATATGCAGAGTACATCATGAGAAATGCCGGGCTGGATGAATCACAAGCCGGAGTTAAGATTGCTGGGAGAAATATCAACAACCTCAGATATGCAGACGATACCACCCTAATGGCAGAAAGTGAAGAGGAACTAAAGAGCCTCTTGATGAGGGTGAAAGAGGAGAGTGCAAAAGCTGGCTTGAAACTCAACATTAAAAAAACCCAGATCATGGCATCTGGTCCCATCACTTCCTGGCAAATAGAAGGGGAAGAAATGGAAGCAGTGACAGATTTTATTTTCTTGGGCTCCAAGATCACCATAGACGGTGACCGCAGCCATGAAATTAAAAGACGCTTGCTCCTTGGGAGGAAAGCTATGGCAAACCTAGACAGCATATTAAAAAGCAGAGACATCACCTTGCCGACAAAGGTCCATATAGTTAAAGCTTTCCAGTAGTAATGTATGGCTGTGAGAGCTGGACCATAAGGAAGGCTGAGCGCCGAAGAATTGATGCTTTCGAACTGTGGTGCTGGAGAAGACTCTTGAGAGTCCCTTGGACTGCAAGGAGGTCAAACCAGTCAATCCTAAAGGAAATCAACCCTGACTGCTCATTGGAAGGACAGATGCTGAAGCTGAAGCTCAAATACTTTGGCCACCTAATGCGAAGAGAGGACTCACTGGAAAAGACCCTGATGCTGGGAAAGACTGAAGGCAAAAGGAGAAGGGGACGGCAGAGGATGAGATGGTTAGATAGCATCACCAATGTAATGAACATGAATTTGAGTAAACTCCGGGAGACAGTGGAGGACAGGAAGGCCTGGCGTGCTATGGTCCATGAGGTCACGAAGAGTCGGACACGACTAAACGACTGAACAACAACAACAACAACAACCTAATCAGCATGAAAGGATTTGACACCATCAATCCCATCCTCGTGGTTAGAGTAATCAAAGGACAGAGGGAAAACTTGAGTCAAAGTTCATTGACTTGTGTCACAGACAAAAGGCTTTCAAGAATGCATCCCTAATGGAAGGAAGCAAGAGTATATTGTTTATAAATTTTAGGGAAATTACATAGGAGAAGAAAATGTGAAGCTAAAATGATGTAATCCCTGCCTCTTGTTTATAGATCCAACAATGTCTAGAGTGCAGTGCTACCACTTGAGAACTTGGTAGTTTAGAACTTGGTCGTTATTATCATAGCTTTGGAAAGCACCATGTTCCATTGTCTGTATAGAGAAACAGGGCTACTATAATAGATTTGGATCATTAGCACAATATAAGTGCAGGCCATGAGATACCTGCATTCTTCTTAAGATTACTCCCCAATAGCTTCTTTTCCAGGGTAGAGGCTCATGTTTATTATTATTATTATTTCTAACTTATATCAGCGCCCATCTCCCCCCACAAGGGAACTCTGGGTTTACATTCACATCCTTTCCTTACATGAAACTTCTGGGCTTTAACATAGTTCAACTCTCTTCCCACAGTTCTACAGCATAGAACAAAATGAGTAGGATAATGGCAATTGCTGCATTTACTCTTTAAAATCATGGGGAAAATTTAGTCACCAAGTGTCAGCCTTACCAGGTAGACCAGACAGGAAACACAACCAGATAAGCTACTTTTTTTTTTTTACAGATTCAAGCTACAGACAACCAGATAAACTAATTCTACTTTATTGTAAAGCTACATTAACAGAATCTTGCAAGTCTGAAAATGCAATTCTCCTACTGTCACCTTTACAGCCCGAGAACTTAGGGAGGGTCCCTTCTGAGCCTCTTGCTCTGCCCACTATGCAGCTGCGGGCTATGCTGACTCTTACCTGACCATTCCCTAGGCAGCATCTCTTCGCCCTATATCCCAAGGTCTTTCCCACATACCATTACCCCAAGTTTCCATTGTCTCACTCCAACCGTGCATCTTTCCAGACAGCATGGCTCCCTCCTCAACTATATGTGCTGGGAGGGGACTGTCATGCAGTTCTTTCAAATGATATCACAGCACCCCCAGATTTTGCCTCCTTTGCACTGGAGATGGACCCTGCCAATTATGCATGTGCTCAGTCTAATCCACTTTGTTCTGTCATCTCTGATTTACAAAACAAAGGGCATAAATACCTCCTTTTAAGGTATATGTGTTTTCTCCTAACATACTAATAGTTGTATGCTTTTTTAAAAAAAAAATGATTGATTTTGTTGTGCATTTTTAATATAAGAACCGCATCATTAAATTCAGGGAAGTACACAATCTGAGGTATAACTGCATTCCAACTAGTGTAATATTCCAGGAAGTGAGAATCAGGTCTGTTTACTTCCTATCAGGCTACTCATTTGTGAAATACATTCTCCAGTAACTTTAGGTTTGGGATTCCATGAATGTTTTAAAATTAATAGAAATTATTGAAACAATATTTCAATAATAGTTTTGCCCTTTTTCTATTAGAAATCCTGTTAGCAGTATTTGTTATTACCTGTTTTCTAGATTCACTTGAGTAAAATCATATGTCAAATGAAAAAGAACCTTCCATCAGGGAGAAAAAATGAATCCCAAAAAACATCCTTAATGGGAGATTACAAGTTTCCTTTTAATATAAATGTGATGTGTGTAAAACAGGCAATTGTGACATGGTATATAGAAATACTGCCATGCAATCATGGAAGCTACTGCTGGCCAATTGTCATGACACACTCCATGGCCACAATCCAGTACCGAGTTAAATGCACTTAAAGCTATTACATTGGCCAGTGGCCAGTATATTGGCCTAAGCAACAGTGTATCTAGAGAGGGTGAAAGAGCTTCTACAGACAAGAATATTTGAATCAGTCCTAAAACATTCTGAAATCAGCTAAATGCTGACGAAAGCTCTCATTTTTCACAAATGAGTAGCCTGATAGGAAGTAAAGCCAAGGTCTTCTGCAGCCTAGGACTTTGCCGTGCTTTTTCAAACTAGCTTTTACGGAATATCTTGGAATTTCCAGCACAGTGTGCAGACCAGTCTGTTTCTTGCCTTTCATTCTAAAATCTATCTTTTCTTAAAACGCTGGTAGGAGCTGAGCTTCAAAACCTAAATTTTTACCATGGAGACGACATTGCCATTTGTTTTAATAAACTTTCACAGATAATATGTGAATGACATAAATAACTTTCTCTATCCATTCTTAAAATGGAAAATATTATATAACAAGTCATTGTGCATAACTTTAACTATTGACAATACATTTATTCCTATTCATTTAACTAACAATTATCCATACATTATAAAAAAGTGAGGTCTTCTACATCTTACTGAACCCAGATGGAAACGATGCCATCTGATGGGACCTAGGAGGCATGCGGTTTTTGTTGTGGTGCCTGCCCTTTGGGAAAGCTTTAAAACTTGGCTTTTTCCCCAGGCATTGGGCCAGGATGGTAGACAACCCCATCTTCTAGAACAGGGTTCCTCAACCTCAGCCATTTTAAGATGTGTGGACTTCAACTCCCAGAATACTCCAGCCAGCATTGCTGGCTGGAGTATTCTGGGAGTTGAAGTCCACACATCTTAAAATGGCTGAGGTTGAGGAACCCTGTTCTAGGAGACTGAGTGTATAACTGGTAGGCCCCAGCTGTATGTATGCTGTTGATAAGTTGGTTTGTGGGTTTTTTGTTGACATTGTATGGTTTTTATTTGCAATATTGTTTGGGGAGTTGACGTATGCTGCACAGCATTGTGATTATGTTGGGTGGCGATATAAATCTCTTTTTATAAATCAATAAGTACACTGAACCATAGCAGCAAAACAAATAATTCCCCTTTTATTCTCTGTCCCCAAATTATACTGATGAAAGGAGTAAAGCTTTGGGTCATCAAGAATCAATGTTTGTGTGTAAGGACCATAGCTCTCTTCAGTTTTGAGACTCAAGAAAAATTCTTGGAGCTAGCATACTTTAATTTTACTTGTATGCTTTTTTATCAGGCTCAGGTTGGTGGGGTTCTAATTTTTAAAAAAAAGTAGATCTCACAAAGGGGAAGCCACCTCAATCCTGTTGAAATGCCATTTCTAAGAAATAAGGGGAATAGGAAGGGACTCAACAATGAAAATGCTATTTATTATAGAAACCGAGTGTACCACACTGTTTTATTCCTATGCCAAAATAAAAGATTGATGAATTCTATAATGTACTTCCATTGTTATTAATTTTACTGAGTGCTGCCATTTGGTGGTTCTTGGAAAAAAACAACATCCCTTTTTGGTCCCACAAAGATATTAGGTGTACTGCCGGACATCAATGTTTTGCTATTGCATGTTGGATCAAGCAAATCTAAGCATTTATAAAAGTAAAAAGAGAAGACTGCCCAAACATCTGGGTAGGCTAGTCCGTCAAGTCTGGCTAAACAGCACAATCGATGCAGAGTGTGTGTGTGTGTGTGTGTGTGTGTGTGTGTGTGTGTGTGTGTGTACAGCAGAGCTTTCCAAACTTTTCATGTTGGTGACGCACTTTTTAGACATGCATCATTTCGTGACACACCCTTACAGCAGGGCATCATTTCACGACACACTCTTACAGCAGGGCACAAGGCAGGCACTAGGACCTGTGCGGAATCACAGCAGGTTTGGAGGCAGCTAGGCACAAGGCAGGCACTAGGACCTGCGCGGAATCCTGGCAGGGCTCAGAGGCAGCAGCAGCCGTGACACACCCAGACACTGCAGCCGACACACTAACGTGTCCCGACACACAGTTTGGAAAGCTCTGGTGTACAGTATAAAGTTTACCAACTCCTGCCCTAAGCCATTGACTTACTGTTCCTAAAGAACAGTACAGATAAAGGAGATCTGCCACGTGTGACAGTGACAGCAACTCCGCATGATTCATCAAGATAGAGTCCGTTCATAGCACAAGCAGGCTGCAGTTAATGGGGTATGCTAATGTCTGTCAGCCTCCACTCAAAAATGCAAACAAAACTAATGCATTTAGGAAAGCTGCAGCTAAGAAAAAAAAGTATTGTATGCATTTTGAAATTACATAGGGTAACACAGAGCATATGCAGGGACAGTTGAGCTTTAAAAATTTATTATCAAATCTAAAATAGATGATGAGGAAAGTTGCATACAAAGATCTATATATTAAGTAAAATGGTCATCCTCTGATGTAAATCAATTAACTTAATAATGCAGAATGTTTGCTTTGTTTATTTATTTATTAAACATATTTTTATGCTGCCACAATCAAGAGATACTTGGCGGCTTACGTAGAACAAATAAGATTAAAACACAGTAGCATTAAAACAACTACAAAGACAATTAAAAGAAACTTGCAACATTACATTAAAGAAGGCAACATTCACATCAAGGAGTAGTTCTCTGAAAACAATTCTGTCTGGGACCAACCAAGAGGGTCTGGAGGGAGCTGCTCCACAACATCGGTGTTGCTACAGAGAACTGCCTCGCTGCCGCCCCCAAGTGGACTCCCCTGAAAGCACAGAATTTGCAGCAGTTTTTCCCTAGTACATCCAACTGGTCAGTCTGATACTGATGGGAATAGGTGGTCCTGAAGTTATGTTCAGCATTGTTTGTAAATAACTGGTGTAATTTATTAAATGATATAATTTTTGCCTTTTCTTCCCCCCCCCCCCCCGAATTCATAATTTATTTTTTTGTTCCCTCTGCACTGATATGTGCAGTCCTAGGTCTGTGCAGGAATCCAGATTCAAAGGGTATAAGGTGGTTTGGCATACACAAGAAGTATCACTTCCTGACCTTGCACGCCTGTCCTTTGCAGCTGATGTGTGATTCTGGGAAAAGACGTGTTTTGTTTATAGCGTTCCCAACAGGTGCTACATGTGTGCCAACTTGTGCCCCAAATCACATTCTGCTCTTTGAATCTGCATCTCTGCACAGCCCTAATATATATTCCTGCCAACTTGCGATATGTCATTCATCTTATGATGCAGACTCTAGTTCATAATAGTTGATGCCTTTCTAAATATATCAGCCAATCTGACCTTTTAATAGGAATCAGATTTTCCTTGTTTTGTTCCTCATTCTGTTTTATCTGAATTTTAGGCATGGAATGCCTGTTTTTTGACTGGGGGGACTGGTTGTTGTTGAGTGTTGTAGATGAGCATGTTGCCCGAGTCTTGTCTATTTCTCTCAGCATCAACAGTTTACATCTGGTGAATCAATATTTTGCTCTGAAACCATTTTGAGCACAAAATTTCATGAAACTTCCCTAAGCTTCCTATTTCAAGCTTGAAACAGGTTATTTCAAGTAATTTAAAAAGATTTTAAGTGCAGAAAAGCTGTTTCCAGTATTAAACCCTGTTTTGAGCTCAAAATGCTTCTCAAATGCTGGAAACGGCCCATTTTGTGCTGAAAATAGAAAGTTTCATGATGTTTTACAAATCAAAATGTTTTTGCACAATCCTCAAAATGGATATCTTATTGTACTTTATGGGGACAAATATATTTGTTGGCATTAGGGCTCAGATTCTACCCATGACATATTGTTGGTTGGTTTGCCAAGTTACTTACCTCTGAATCACACCAATTTAATTCCTGTGAAACTGATGGTGGAGCAAAAAATTAGCATTCAAAAGACTGATGTTATGTTTTCAAATTCAGACTCTCCTTAGCTCAGTTCAGGAAAAGGAATGCTTCTCCCCCACCACCACCAAGTCCATAGTTTTGTGAAACACTTACACTTCCCCAGAATTCCAAATATGCTCAATAACACAAACAAGGATCTTGGCTTTCTGTGCGTCTGCTCTTTTTAAAAAAATATGTTTTGCTTCTATCAGTAACTCTATCAAGATCATTCTGAGCTTGATTCCTGTTTTCTGAAATCTTATCTATGCTTCCTATTTTTGTGTCATGTGCACCACAAAGATCTCTCTTGAGTCTATAATGAATTACCTTGGATTTGGATTTCCTCTTGCTCTATGCATGTTGCATAATTCTACATCCGAGCCCTTAGTTGTAGGCATCTTTGTGTTTTAAATCTCAGTTATAATGTTTTTTGCAACTTCAGTGAGTTCATGCATCATTTGCTCTCATACCTCATTCGCTTCTTCTGTCCTCTGAGCAATTTACCAATAAAAACAAGTCCCCGATTGCTATTCTGGAGTTTTTTCCAACACACTCCAAATTACTCCCATAGAGCTAATGGAATCATTTCACGCATTGGAAGCACAAAACCTGAACTTGACAAAATAATTTTTTTGAAAAGCAGCTGGTGATCTAAGTCAATAAATGCACCCAGCAAAAGAGTTTTGCAAAAGTGATTTTTCTTGGGTTTCTTATTAACAGCATAAGAACTCAGCAGCCAGTATATTTTGGCTCAGTGCTGGGCACCCAGAGCTGCAATCTGCCAGTATTGCCTCTACCATCACTGGATTCTTAGGTATGAAACAGAACCAGAGAAAGAGAGTGGTAAAAAAACCCAATTCGTGGTTGAGTTTTTTTGTTCCTGGCATCACTTTTTGTCTCAGAATATTCCCCCAGGAAAACCTATTACAATTGCAAGTATTTTTACTGAGGAGAGGGCAACAATCTTCAGCCCTAAATCCACAAACCACCTTCAGCTTTATTTCATGTGTCCCTTAGCCTAATTACAGAGAGAGAGAGAGAGAGAGAGAGAGAGAGAGAGACCCCCAGAAAGCAGCCAAACTCTGCTAAGAGCTTTCTGTTCCTGCCTTGCTACTTGGAAGAATGAGAAGAGAGTATCACAAAGATGAAAAGGAGCTGCGAGAAAGAGAATGAGTGTCCCCACCCTGTTTTCCTGTTGGCCCCCATGCCAAACAAATAACCTCAAAGGAATATTACCTTCAAGAACAACAGTAGCAAAATTATATGCACAGATGAAAAACAGTGGCCTTTAATTTTCCTTCTTATATTTATATTTATATTTATATTATTTATATTTATATTTATATTTATATTTATATTTATATTATTTATATTTATATATATATATATCTCCAATAATTTAATCACCTGTAGTTTTTGAAATAGCTTTATGATACATAGGTGAATTGGTGGGAAATTTATTTATTTATTTATTTATTATTTGAATTTATCCCCGCCCATCTCTGCCATGGCAGACTCTGGGCGGTTTACAATCAGAATATAAAAGATAAAACCTAAACATTTAAAACTACTATAAAAATAAAAAAATAAAAATCCAGAAGATGGTCTGTTCTTAAAAGGAGGAAACCACTAAGCCAACCACCCCCAGGAGGAACTATCCTTTCCTTCACTCTAGGCAAGGCGGCAGAGCCAGGTCTTCAAGGACTTCCTAAAGGCCAGGAGCGAGGGTGCCAGTCTCACCTCAGGGGGCAAGTTATCCCACAGGGTGGGTGCTATTGCAGAGAAGGCACGCCTCCTGGACCCCGCTAGATGGAATTCTTTTAATGAAGGGATCTGAAATCATTCAGACTTGCCATCAAATAAACATACTTAAGAAAATCCAGCCCCATTATGCTCTTTTCCTCACTTGTGACTTAAAAAAAGTAATTATTATAAACATAAAAAGAATTAAAAGATATTTAGATTTAAATGTTCCCTCTCTTTACCTGAAAACAAGGATACTTTCTTGTTTTCATAAGATTGGCACATGTAACACCTCTGCTACGCGAGCTGCATTGGTTGCCAGTTTGCTTCCGGGTCCAATTCAAGGTGTTGGTGATTACCTTTAAAGCCCTATATGGCATAGGACCAGGGTACCTGAGGGACCGTCTCGTCCCGATAACGTCAGCCCGCCCCACCCGTGCGTGCAGAGAAGGCATGCTTCGGACCCCCTCAACAAGAGAATTCCATCTAGCGGGGTCCAGGAGGCGTGCTTTCTCTGCGACAGCCCCTGCCTTATGGAACATCTTGCCCCCGGAGGTGAGACTGGCCCCTTCACTCCTGGCCTTTCGGAAGGCCCTTAAGACCTGGCTCTGCCGCCTGGCCTGGGACAACGGAGGTGGTAGTGCCTCCTGGGGTTGGCTGGCCCCGTAGCAATAAGACCTATGCTACGGTCTCCAATCCATCTGGGATTCTATTTTATTTTATTTTATATTTGTATTTATTTTTATACATTTTCTACTTTGTATGGTTTTAAATATTTTAAATTTTTAAGTCTTAATTATTGTAACCCGCCCAGAGTCCCTTGTATGGGAGATGGGCGGGGAATAAATTAAATAAATAAAATAAAAAAATAAATAAATACTCCTAAGAGCTTATTAATGAAATTTAAGAATAATCTACCTTAAATAGGTTTGCATTTAATATCCAGAAAGTATTTTTTAAAACATCAGCATTCTCTATTTGCATCTTAGCTTCTCATTTTAAAATATTTTTTCCAAAGAAAAGACAATTTTCAGCAATAGTAACTTTAAAAAAATAACCACCAATTCTAATTTAAAAGTAACAGTACAGAAGTAAAATTACTAGTAGGGTTTTTTTTTCAAAAAAATAATAACATAATAGGACAGCTTTTAAAATCGGAGCTGATCCTTGTTGAGTTCATTAGTGATGTTAGGAATTTCAAAAATATGTTTAGAAATAGTACAGGCCACAGATTCTGCAACAGAATATCACTGATCGTTATTGAAAATGTAAGGATCATTCATAGAGCAAAAATGTATTCTTATGTTCAATGTAAAAAACTAATTATTAAAATTATTTGTGATATAACTTTAACCATTTTACCTAGCCAGCTGTCTCCTCTTAAGCACTTTATAGGCAATGGGAGGAAAGGAATCCTGAACTGTTGGATTTAATGTCTGCCAGAAGGACTTTATCAAGCAGTAAATACAGAAAAGTTGTCATGTGAAGCTAGTGTTGAATGCATACTGAAAACACCCTAAAACCCTTGAAACTTTGAGCCTGCTGAAAGTTATTGAATTGTTTTCCTTGACCATACTATACATCAAGATTAAGACTGAATCAATTACATTAAGATTAAATTATAAACAACATTTTAAAAGCAAACTTTAGCATTGTAATAAAAACATGGAGAAAGTAAGCTATGACATAGAAAAAATAGACAGGTTATTACTTGTAGAAAGGAATACTTGTAGAATATTCAGCTCAGAAATACATTCTCTGTTTGAATGCAAAAAGGGGAAGTGCATTCTATCATCAATACTGTTGAAATGAGTTGGGTAGCTTAGAAGCACTCCACTTATCCTGTCTGACTCATGGACAAAGGACAACAGCCTATCTTGGACAAACACCAGTAAAGATGGCAATAATTAGTTCTGTGGTTTAAAATGTCTGTTAATGGCAGGCAAAATGAGATTGCACCAACATCCGGCAGGGCAGAATCCCCACCTGACTAAAAGAAAGCCACGTTGAGAATCTACTTGGTAAGCTTCTCTCAAACATTAGAGATCTGTGCCAGAGAAAAGAATTAGACAATAATTGAAATACGTCAGAGGAATGCGGTATTTTACCTTTCAAACCACAGTGTAATTTCATTACCACTCGGGATTACATCTGCACAAAAATACCATGACTGACCCTCCAGGGCAATTCACAGCAACGGCGCCTCTTTGCTCAGCTGGAAACTGTGTGCCGCAGTGTCAGCTGAATCCTGCAGGGGGCTGCCGCGTTCTTCTGTATTCACATCCTATGGCTGTTACAGTATAGGGACCCCAAAAGCAATCAGAGCAATTCAGAGGTTTGTAGAGATGTTAAGCTGAACTACTTTGTATCTGCCAAAACAAATGCCTTTGTCACAACTCCTCTAATAAAAGAGACAAGTTTGCACTAAGCAGGTCCCTGGATATACCCTTTCTAACTAGGCTTTTGGGGGAAACAACTTTACGTTACTTTCACAATGAATTTAGGATTTTCATTCTTCTTAAATTATTTATTCAAAATGTTTCCAGTCATCATTCATCATTGGCGATCACTCGTAGCTGAGTAAGATTGTCTTCCAAAGGTAAAATTTTAACAGTGGATCCGTAAGTGGCTATAAAGGCCAATTCTGGATCCGCACAAACTCCAGTAGCCAGGCCATATGAATATATCATTTGCAGAACAAATTAGGCATATATTTTTTGTTGTTTATTCGTTCAGTCGCTTCCGACTCTTCGTGACTTCATGGACCAGCCCACGCCAGAGCTTCCTGTCGGCCGTCACCATCCCCAGCTCCCCCAAGGTCGAGTCCAGAATACCATCCATCCATCTTGCCCTTGGTCGGCCCCTCTTCCTTTTGCCTTCCACTTTCCATAACATCAGCTTCTTCTCCAGGGTATCCTGTCTTCTCATTATGTGGCCAAAGTACTTCAGTTTTGCCTTTAATATCATTCCCTCAAGTGAGCAGTCTGGCTTTATATATATATACACATACATACATACATACATACATACACACACACACACACACACACACACACACACAGTATATCCAGAAATCTGCCCAAGTTCAGTGGATTTGCATCCAGGAAAGTCCAATTTATCTCAGAATATGTAGACATATACAGGAATGGAATGGTTGTCGGTTTCCTTTTTTGCATTATCCACTGAATGGAATTTCTCTTTACCTTCTGTTTTACACTAGCATCATAAGCAAATAATACTCCGCATGAGCAGGTATTCTTATAATATGGGTGCTACTTATGAAAATGGCTGAAGTTTAAAAGCACCTATAGAAAACCAGGTTGTTCTTTTCCAGAGATAGATAGATAAGGCATAATAAATAGGGCAATATAATATAAATATAATATTTATTATTTAAATTTATCCCCGCCCATCTCCCCAAATAGGGGACTCTATATATATAAATGTAAACAATAATTTATATAAATACAATTTCTATGCATGGTACTTTAAAGAACAAACAGGCAGACCCTGGCA